>OY253754.1:1139870-1393737 GCA_958009045.1 Oxytorus armatus
GAGGTATAAAGAGAGGTATAAGAGAAAAGCAGTCTGTGGCCTTTAGTCGTACAGTTTCAATCTGGAAACGAGAACGAGGGGGCCCTTTTGCAAAAAGTCTTCTATCGGGACTTTCCGACTCTGGATAAAACTTTTTCACTAACTCCAAGAGTGAAACACCCGCTGTGCCAGCCTCTCAGACTGAGGGCTGAGGGCATCCTTCTCTCACTCTCTCTCTCTCTCTCTCTCTCTGTCTCTCAGTCTCTCATTTTCGCTTCCCGTCATTTATATATCCGCCGTTGAAACTCCGTGAGAAGCTAGGCAATGCAAAAAACGTGAAAAGATTTTCGTACGGTTTCGAAACGTTGGCGGGTGTTATTTTTGCCGTCTGTGGCGAAAATTTTTCGAAAACAAAAAGTAGATACCCTCTGAAGCGGGACCCCTTCCCCTCCCAGAGTGCACAAAGGCATTTTTTTTTCTACCCCTCACGCGCCAATCTTATTATCAATTCTCATGATATTATGTCAATAAGTTCATTTGTTTTTCGTAACTGAACGTCGACGCGAATGAAAGAACGAAAAAAATGTTGACGACGTCGTCCTTCTTGAGAGCGTGTGTAAAAAATCCGTTTTTCTTTCCTCTCTATTGCCGACAGAATGCAATGAAATTTTCGGCCAACAGCCATTTCTGAATCATCATCGACGTTTCTTTGAGGGCTCACGTACTCCAGCGCGCGATGAAAATCGAGCTAATTTGAAAAATTATTATAGAGGCTATGTGGTGAAAAAAAAAAAAAATTGCTGATTTCACATTTTTTCTTAACCTTTCAACTATAAGAAAAAAAATTAAAGTTTTTTTTTTTCAATTTTAACATTATTTTTTACGGGTATAAATGGACTATTGATGAAAATCATGGCGCCTCCTTGTCGACATCATAACTTCACAAAAAATTAGCCGATCTGTGCAAAAATAAAAAGGAATCTAGCAAAATAATGTTGCAATAATAGTCTGACGGAGGAAAATTTTTTTTTCTCAAAAATAAAGAAATTACAATATTTCAAACTTTAGTATGCAATTTGAAAATTTAAAAAAAAATTAGTGTTTAATAATTTAGAAAAAATTGTCCAACGAAACAATTAAAAAAAAACTCTCGTCAGACTATTGAGAAAATAATTATCAAGATTTGAAAAAAATGTAACGGTTAAAAAATATTGAAAATTGACTGAGTTATCATGTTGACACTGTCTTAAAACATAGTTTCGAGAAAAACGGGTTTAAGGTAGTAGTCTGGTAAGTTAAGCCGATTTTCATGTCTTTTTTGGAGGGCGTTTTTTTGTAGGAAAATAAAAATGAATCGTTTTGGATATTTAGGATGTTTTTATTTACATATTAAAGATACAAAAAGAACATTTTTTGAAAAAATTTAATAGTTTATTATTATTATTATTATTGATCAAAGTTGGCACCTCGAAGTTGGCAGCCCGGATCCTAACTTTTTTTCTACCGAACCGATTGCTTTCAAATTTTAACAGGCTACTCTACACACTTATAGTTCTCGTCGGAACTACCGAGAAATTTTTTCACCCCTAACTTTTCATTTTACAACCCCTTTTTTGCTAAAATAAAAGGACTTTAGCAAAGAAGGGGTTGTAAAATAAAAAGTTAGGGGTGAAAAAATTTCTCGGTAGTTCTGACGAGACCTATAAGTGTGTAGAGTAGTCTGTTAAAATTTGAAAGTAATCGTTCCGGTAGAAAAAAAGTTAGGACCCGGGCTGCCAACTTCGATCAATAATAATAATAATAATAAACTATTAAATTTTTTCAAACATTTTTTTTTTTTTCATCTTTAATATGTAAATAAAAACATCCTAAATATCCAAAACGATTCATTTTTATTTTCCTACAAAAAAACGCCCTCCAAAAAAGACATGAAAATCGGCTTAAGTTGACAGACTACTACCTTAAAGTTGGGATCGGGTAACCGTCCCAACCCGACGTCCACTTGCATTTATTGCTATAACTTTGTAACGGAGTGGAATTTTCTTAACAGTTTTTTTTTTTGGATTCTTAAAAGTTTGTTTTTATATTCTTAAAAGTTTTTTTTTAAATTCTTAAAAGTATAAACTATGAAAATCGATAGAAATGAAATCGATTTTTTCGAAAATTTCAGGGGTATGCGAGCCCTTAAAACGCTAAAAGCATCCATTATCGTAATGGTTAACCAAACTTTGCATAATATCGTAGAGAAAATGCACTCCACAGTTCTACCCGCGAGAAAGGTTCAGCATAACGGAATTGGTGGTTGCATATATTACATTGTTACAGCTATTGTATATCCAGCATATGATTATACAAAGAGCCATGTCCCGAGACTGCCGAGTCATCCTCGTTCGCGTTTTGTTTCACACACTCTCTCTCTCTCTCTCTCTCTCTCTTTCTCTTCATCTTTCCGTCTCGAAGAAACGTGATCCCGCAAGAGGTAGATACGATGTGAGAAAACGCTTCGGTGGCGCGGGTTTTCCGAGGATATACGCCGCATCTTGTACGTGTGAAAAACAAGCAGTTAGCATAGAAATTAGATTAGAAGATGAGGGTTTTAATTAATAGTAGCCAATTTTATTTAATAGTACATCAGGTGCAGAGATAAACTGCAAATGGAGAATTTTTCCCCAGGAATAATAGAAGAATTATGCCAAAAAAAACGAAAATTTTCGGGCAAAAAAAGTATTCATACACTTACGATTATAGTGAAAACTTACATCATCATAGTTGTTAATTATAACTAATATTTGGTGTGCATCCCTTTTGTTTTAATTATCGCCTCGAGCCTCTTAGGCATGGATTCTACTAGCTTTCGCGTTGTTTATTTTGCTATTTTCGTCCATTCTGCTAAAAGCACTCTTTGGAGATCGGATTTGTTTATTATTTTTCTTTTTCTAATTTCTACGTCCATCAAGTGCCATAAATTTTCAATAGGATTGATGTCCGGAGATTATGGTGGTGTAATCAATTGTTTGCGGACATTACAGAGTAACCATTCCCTCGTTTTCATGGCAGTATGTTTCGGGTCGTTATCTTGTTGGAAGTAGAAATTTCCATCCAGGCCCATTTTATCTACACTCGCTTTCAAATTGCTGCGCAACACGTCGATATACTTCCGGGCATTCGTTGTACCATCTATAAAAGCCAGATTATCAACGCCATAATATCCCATACAGCCCCAAACCATGACGCTTTCTCCGCCGTGCTTTACAGTCGGTATTAAATTTTTCTGCCGGAGCTCGGTATTTGGTTTTCGCCGGACGAATTTTTTTCCATCGGACCCGAAGATGTTAAACTTCGATTCATCCGAGAATACGACACGTTTCCAAAATTCTATAGATTTTTTTACGTAGGTTTTCCCGAAACCTAAACGTTTTTCTCGATTTATATTATTAATTAATGGTTTTTTGCGGGCAGTTCCGCCGTATATTTGGGCAGAATGCAAAACGTTTCGGATAGTCCGGGGACACACGCTCTTCCCCGATGTTGACGCGACATCATTCGCTAAACTGCGAGCACTTGTGAACGGTTTTTTTTGTAGCCTCTGTAACGATACTCCGACGCTCTCGTACCGTTAGTGTCCTTGGTCGACCGGTCCGTGGCTTATTTTCTGTGCTGTTTGTTGTTTCGTATTTTTTAATTATATATTGCACTGTTGCGAAACTTAGATTTAGTTCTTTACTAACTTTTCGATAACTTTCATCGCGTTTCCGAAGAAAAATCACTCTATCTCGCATGGATATTGATATTTCGCTTTTCTTTGCCATCACGTCTGTTCAGAGCTTGAAGGTCTACTACCGCATGGAATAGGTCAAAACCATTGTGTAAACAAAGACTCGTTTACATTTCACGCAGAGGTCAGACCGTCCGTGAGTGAATATCGGGGTTTAGCAGCTCAATCGTAAGTGTACGAATACTTTTTTGGCCCGAAAATTTTTCGTTTTTTTTGCATAATTCTTCTATTATTCCTGGGTAAAAATTCTCCATTTGCAGTTTATCTCTGTACCTGATGTACTATTAAATAAAATTGGCTTTCTTTGCGTATCGCTTATGTCTATAAAGTTATCGCAAAAAAACAAGGTGTATGAATACTTTTTTGACCCACTGTACGTGGATTAATAACCGAGGAAGAAGATAAGAACGATTGATAGGAGCGTTTGCGCGAATCGGAGATATCTCCTGCCATCGATAGCACAACGTTCCCGGGATAAAACGTGCTTAACTGGTTTGAAGATTCATGAACACGCGATAATGTGTATGAAGTGAAATTTCTCACCGGTTAAGTCAGCAAAGTATGTACGGTAGAAGCGAGACGATCGCGAGAGTAGAGATATTTGCATTTTATTCAGTCGTATAACCGGAGAGATAGAGAGAGAGAGAGAGAGAGAGAGAGAGAGAGGCTGGACCGACGGGACGTAAGATCAGAGAAAGAGAGCGAGAGAGAGAGAGAGTTGGGAATTGTGAGGAAACGTTGGCGTACTTGCTAGCCTGTACTGGGATGGAGGAGACTGGTGTTGGTGAACGGAAATCGAGAGATATAGCAGTTGGGATGGGATAGAGAGAAGGTGCGAAACCGTTGGAACTTCTTATACGGTTCCCTACAACGTGGATAGCGGTTCAATTGCAAACTGGCAGTAGACGTTATAGGGGATTGAAGAGAAGAAAGAAGAAAAAAAGCTCTCGCGGAGCGCGACGTCCGGGTTTTACTGCCTTCCACTTTTTTTTTTTTTTGTTCTTTTTCTTCATTCTTCTTTGCCTCACCTTCAACTCTCCCTTGCGACTCTTCTCATCGTCTCTCCGTCCCAATAAAAGTGAGCGGCAGTTATTTCTGCGTAGCCAAATTGGATTGGCAGTTTATTGGCAATATTCGTTTGCGTGGCGTTACGCCAGGTTTTCCATAGTGCACTGTTATATCTATCGCTGGCCCCGACTGACAAGATACGGCCGGCTGTACCGCGAGCTCGCACAAAAATTTCATTCTTGAATTTCATTACCGTTTGGAATTCGCAACGTTTCGCCTCTGTCCCACGAAATTTCGTCTACTATTTCGCCAAATATCCTGATGGGCATTATTCATTTACTCACTTATCATAACGTCATTCGTCTCTCTGTAATCAACGTGAGTGCCCGAAATTTTACGTGATAAACGTGCGGATAAATTAAGGGCTCACTTAACGCTGCGCTCGCTGAAAATCGAGTAAATTTCAAAAAATTATTATAAAGGTTATGTGGTGAAAAAAAAATTGAATTGTTCATTTCACGATTTTTATTGACTTTTCAATTATAAGGAAAAATATTTGAAATTTAATTTGTTATTTTCAATACTAACTTTATTTGGACTACTGATGAAAACCATGGCGCCTCCTTGTCGACATCGTAACTTCACCAAAAATCATTCAATCTGCAAAAATAAAAATGAATCTAGTAAAATAATGTGCCAGTAATAGTCTGACGGAGGGAATTTGTTTTTTTTCTTTTATAAAGAAATTACAGTATTTCAAACTTTAGTATGTAATCTAAAAAAACAAATTAGGGCTTAATAATTTATACAAAATTATCCGACCAAAAAATTGAAAAAAACTTCTCGTCAGACTATAGAGAAAATAATTATCGAGATTTGAAAAAAAAAACGACGTTAAAAAATATTAAAAATTGACCGAGTTGTCGTGCTGACACTATCTAATAAACGTAGTTTCAAGAAAAACGCGTTTAAGTAATGTTGATATTTTTCAAAAAATAGATAAATTTTTTTTTTTCTTCTAGTTGAAAAGTTAATAAAAAAATGTGAAATCGAGAATTTAATTTTTTTTCACTATATAAACTTTATACGGTGATATTTTTATATTTTTTCACCATGTAACCTTTAGATAGCGTTGAAAGTTTCTGGTAGGTACAAACTCAATTCGATGTCCGGTCACGTTTGTCGCCATAACTTTTGTAACGGAGTGGAATTTGTTTAAAAGTTTTTTTTTTTTAATTCTTAAAAGCGGGGAAATAGGGTTGGGACAGCGTTTTCTCAATGATTTTCATGAATTTTTTTATAGTATAAAAAATTGATATAATTTATTGAAACTTTGAGAATATTTTATACGTATATTTAAGTATATACTATAAAATTTTTGAAGAATTTTCTTGAAAAACACCGAAAATATTAGCGACCCCATATTGCAGGTCACAATCAGACTCAGAATTTTGCGTACATTCTGGAAGCCGCAATTTTCATCCGAAATCAAACGAGGTTGGAATTTACTTTTATCATATGTCTCTTTTCTATATGAACCTAAATGCTATCAAAAAAATAGAAAATTGAATTTTTTACAGGGGTCAAAACAAAAAAGCATGATTTTTACCATTTTTTACAATTTTATTTGCAAAAAAAAAATGATTTAAAATAATTATGATATTCCGATTTTAGGTTCATATAGAGCGCAATAATATGAAGAAAGTAACTGCCAATTTTCAAAACGATTGGTTAAAAACTTTTCAAACTAGCATGTACGCAAGTTGAAATAAAGTCGTTTTCAGAATAACGCGTTTGAAAAATAGTACCAAGAAAAACAAGCGATATGGGGTCGCTAATATTTTATAGTATATACTCAAATATATGTACAAAATATTCTCAAAGTTTCAATAAATTATATTCATTTTTTATACTATAAAAAAATTCATGAAAATCATTGAGAAAACGCTGTCCTAACCCGATTTCCCCCCTCAATGGCTTATAACAATAGAACGAGTCGGAATTTTCATTTAAAATTTTGGGAACATATTTTTCAATAGTTTTACTGACAATTTATGAAATAAAAAAAAAACGATTTTTTGAACTGTCTAACCCTATGTTCTCCCTTAAAAGTATAGAGAATAAGAATCCGTGGGAAGAAAATCGATTTTTTGAAAATTTCAGGGATCCGCGAGCCCTCAAACTAATATTCCATTCGGCAGCCATTGATGTTTCGCGGCTGTGACATTCAAATCATCAGACACTATCGCAATATTCGTCGAGTCGATAGGCAGCACGTGCTGCCTCGGAAACTGTTATCGCTGTACAATGATACTCGGTTGCTTTTCGACCTTTTACGCGAGGAGGAAAAAGCTCTTTTTTTTTCCTTCCAATTCTTACGCCCTTGCGAGCGATCGAAGCCAATATATGTTTTACGTGTCTGCTCTCCTCCTGGTTCTTCTACTGTCATCACACCCTTCCTAAACACGAAGAACGGGAACCAAATGAGCATTCTGGTGACCCACAACCCATTCACCCCCCCTACAGCGGATATATGCAACCCCTATTTCCATATACATCATTTCCGATATATATAGTTTCCCCCGGTTCGATTTGTGGGTCGCGCGAATATTGCTCGACGTTTTCGACCTTCCTATCGACTATAATGGAGTCCGAAGCGAGCAGTATGCCTCGCCGATAATGAGCACATTGGACTTTTTTTTCCTTTGTCCATCGAGTCTTTATCATTATTATTTTCATTCTTCTCCGGCGTACTTTTCCACATACGATACCCACTTGCCGTTCGCTAGATATCGGCCATAGTGCACGGTCACCGAGGCTAATTAGATGATTGATGAATTGATGAAAATACGAGGTGGAGTTTTGTGCTGTTGGATTTAAAAAAAAAAATTTTAAATTATTTATATGTACATTCTGTTCGCGAATAGATTGATCCTCTGACACAATTCTCGCCAATCGGCACTAATCACATTCAATTATAATCTTAATTGACAATCAATCATTCGATATTCGATTAGTCCGATTGCAATATGTGAACGTTAAATTAATGACACGAAATGTCGAGCATATTCAGTCCTACATTTAGATATATATATTATGTATTCGCGAGGAGTTAGCGCGGCGTATGAATGTAGAGACGCCCGCGTGACGGAACGGCGTCGATTGTAATTGAACATCACATTTGAAGATACGATCCATTGGCAATCGGCCTGATGTTTGCGGTCGGGTCCTTCTATACACCGTCAGAAACTATGGAGAATCTCTAGTCTACCGCGGATGTTGCTTAACCGGTCAACCGATAATTACAATAACCCTGCAGCTATATCGAGTAATAAATCCATTAAATACGATGCAATCGGACAGCGAAACGCTGCTCATTACACTACAAACTCTCGACGATTGGCCTCTCGCTCCTGTAAACGCGTACGATACACAAACGGGACTTGTGTATCGCCCGGGCTATTCATATTCGCCGATCTCCGTGAAAGTAGCACGCATTATTTAGGGGATAAGGGGGAAATACCGTTAGACGGTTCAAAAAATCGATTTTTTTTTATTTCATAAATTGTTAGTACAACTATTGAAGAATATGTTCCCAAAATTTTAAATGAAAATTCCGACTCGTTCTATTGTTATAAGCCATTAAGGGGGGAAAGCGCGTTAGGACAGCGTTTTCTCAATGATTTTCATGAATTTTTTTATAGTATAAAAAATTGTATATAATTTATTGAAACTTTGAGAATATTTTATACATATATTTAAGTATATACTATAAAATTTGTATACATATATTTAAGTATATACTATAAAATATTAGCGACCCCATATTGCTTGCTTTTCTTGGTACTATTTTTTCAAACGCGTTTTTCTGAAACCGATTTTTTTTGGACTTGCGTACACGCTAGTTTGAAAAGTTTTCAATCAATCGTTTTCAAAATTGGTAGTTACTTTCTTCATAGTATTGCGCTCTATATGAACCTAAAATCGGAATATTATCATTATTTAAAATAATTTTTTTTTGCAAATAAAGTCGTAAAAAATAGCAAAAATCATGCTTTTTTGTTTTGACCCCTGTAAAAAATTCGATTTTCTATTTTTTTGATAGCATTTTGGTTCATATAGAAGAGAGACATATGATAAAAGTAAATTCCAACCTCGTTTGATTTCAGATGAAAATTGCGGCTTCCAGAATGTACGCAAAATGCTGAGTCTGATTGTGACCTGCAATATCGGGTCGCTAATATTTTATAGTATATACTTGAATATATGTATAAAATATTCTTAAAGTTTCAATAAATTATATTCATTTTTTATACTATAAAAAAATTCATGAAAATCATTGAGAAAACGCTGTCCTAACCCTAGTTCCCCCCTTAAAGAACCACTGCGCTCACTGAAAACCAAGTAAATTTGAAAAAATTATTATAAACGTTATATGGTGAAAAAAAAAATTAAATTGTTCATTTCACATTTTTCATTAACTCCTTAACTATGAGAAAAAAAAATTTTATTTTAATTTTTTAGATATTGACATTATTTTTTACGGTTATACATGGACTACCGATGAAAATCACATGGCGCCTCCTTGGTCGACATCATAACTTTACCAAAAACGATCCAATCTGCAAAAATAAAAAAGAATTTCGTACAATACTGTAGCAGTAATAGTCTGACGGGGGATTTTTTTTTTTTTTTTAATCAAGAAATTACAGTATTTCAAACTTTAGTGTGCCATTGAAATAAAAAAATTAGTGTTTAATAATTTATAAAAATTGTCCAACCAAAAAATTAGAAAAAAACCTCTCGTCCGGCTATAGAGAAAATAAATGTCAAGATTAAAGGTAGTAGTGTGGTAACTTAAGCCAATTTTCATGTCTTTTTTGGAGGGCGTTTATTTGTAGGAAAATAAAAATGAATCGTTTTGGATATTTAGGATGTTTTTATTTACATATTAAACATAGAAAAAAATGTTTTTTGAAACAATTTAATAGTTTATTATTATTATTATTGATTGAAGTTGTCACCTCGAAGTTGGCGGCCCGGGTCCTAACTTTTTTTCTACCGAACCGATTGCTTTCAAATTTTAACAGGCTACTCTACACACTTATACTTCTGGTCGGAACTACTGAAGTTAAATTTCATGGATAAATAACAAAATGGCGGACTTTGGAGAAAAAAGTCCTTTTATTTTAGCAAAGAACTATAAGTGTGTAGAGTAGCCTGTTAAAATTTGAAAGCAATCGGTTCGGTAGAAAAAAAGTTAGGACCCGGGCTGCCAATTTCGAGTTGCCAACTTCGATCAATAATAATAATAATAATAAACTATTAAATTTTTTCAAACAAATTTTTTTTTATCTTTAATATATAAATAAAAACATCCTAAATATCCAAAACGATTCATTTTTATTTTCCTACAAGAAACCGCCCTCTAAAAAGACATGAAAATCGGCTTAAGTTACCAGACTACTACCTTAAAAGCAGAAAAGTTAAGAAATATTAAAAATTGACCGAGTTATCGTGTTCGACACCGTCGAGAAACATAGTTTCGAGAAAAACGCGTTTAAATAATGTTAATGTTGAAAAAAAAAATTGTTAAAATTTTTTCTCTCATAGTTGAAAAGTCAATAAAGAATGCGAAATGAACAATTTATTTTTTTTCTCACCGTATCACTGTTACAATAATTTTTCAAATTTACCCGGATTTTCAGGTTGCGCAGGGGTATGTTTGCCCTCAATGTAGAAATGCATTTATTTTTCTCTTTACTTTTATTGAGTCGTTTCTACAACGATTGTGCACTCTTCGTCATTTCTTTGCTTATTCAATCGGCAAGATGTGTTTTCATGAAGAAAAAACAAAGCGCAAATCGTATTTTTAATGGTACTGCGATCGAAATATTTGAAATCGTTGGAAAATCACGTTTAGAAAAAAATGTAGCGTTGTATATGTGTGCGGTAGGGGTGCAAAATCTATTGATTCTGTTCATTAAAATTCTTGCAATTTGTGTCGAACCTTCTGGACTTTGCGACGAAATTTTGTAAATACATAAAAACGTTAGCGATTTTGTGAAATTTCAAATTGATCGAAAAAAAAAAAATTATGAATTCACATGGTGAACGTAGGAAATAGAGCAGCGAGTTGAAAAGCTGCAAGTTGCTTCCTCGAAGTTTCCGAGAAGCCTCGGAGCTTCCTCTGCGGGTAATGTGCTTTTCGCGAGCACAAAAAAACTATAAAACTTCTCGGAAGGACGAAGTACAGAAAAAAAGCTCCTTTTTTTTAACCACCCTCCAGTGCCTATGATATGTGATACATGAAGTTGTACGTAATTGTTCAACATATATATTGCCGCGCAAGTTCTCGTTTAATGAGCATTTCCGTGATAGATAAGTGGCACGCAAGTGTGCACACGATTTACACGGATTGACGATCAAAGTGTCGTACCGCTTCGCGTACCGTTGAGCAATATATTTCTTAATTGGTGCATAAATTACGGACTCGTGTGTGCGACTCTGTTACACGCTAAGAGCTTATACGGAAAAATCCGCTTGCCCCGCGATGCGGAGCACCAAAAGCACCGTGTCGGTGGGCGGGGGCGGATAACGCGCGCCTCTCGTAACACCAGTTCGCGTTTTCTCGCGTGCGAGCTCTCTCCCACGCGCAACTTTCCATGCTCTCCTTTATCCTAAACCTTGCCAGTATTTCACATCCGCATTAGCCGGTACACACATAAATCTTTTCATCTTTTTATCACGATAAAAAAAAAACGAAACTCTCAGACCACTTCAATTATCGAACTTTTGCGTTTTCCTTTTTTATTTCCCTCGTCGCCCTCTTCTCGTCGCGAACTCCCACTTTTCGGCTGCTCCGCTGAGATTTTATACTTATATGTTAATATATTTTTGTCGTCGATATAACATCGTATTTTCAAGTGTGAAAAATCGTAGCGGGAAGTGAAAACGAGTTAAAAGGCGAGAGGGAAAAGAACGAACGGAGGGATGAACGGAAAGCAAAGAATTCCTCGAAGCCTCCTCTAATTGTAAGAGAAACTATAGCCTTATCAACTATAAGCTTTCGGGATTGTTCCCAGATTATTCGAAGAATGTCAAATTTCATGAAATCGAGAGCGTTTCATCGAGTCGTTAAAGTTTTAATGCGATCTGACGAAATCTAGGAAAGTGTATGAATCTCATAAAATCGGTTTCATCGTTTCTCGCGTTAGGTCTTTTCTCGCCGGCTCCAGTAGTTTCATAATCTTGGTCCAAAAACGTCAATTGTTCATTGAAATTACGGAGAGCGAGAAGGGTTGGAAGGAGTGAAGGGATGGTGAATGAAAGGTTCGACTTCTTAATTCGCGCAGTCAATGAGAAGATCCGATTGTTCCAAATGACGCCGGTCCATTGGCTTCTCGTTCGTTCTTTCCGCCTCATGATTATTCCCATTCCCCATTCTTTTCTTTGGCTTCCTCGCGGGGCTTCTTTGTATTGTTAGAAAATGTACGAGATATCGATGGGAGTCGAGTGAAAATGTTACGAATCGCCAGAAAATTACTATTTCGAAAAGTGATGTTGAAACGAATGAGAAGGCGATTTGCAAATATCTATGGATTCCAGAAAATTCATCGGCGTCTATGGGGAGAACGAGACAATGGCGGCTACGGCCCACTTTTAAGGTAGTAAGTCTGGTAACTTAAGCCGATTATCATGTCTTTTTTGGAGGGCGTTTTATTGTAGGAATATAAAAATGAATCGTTTTGGATATTTAGGATGTTTTTATTTACATATTAAGGAAACAAAAAAAAATTTTTTGAAAAAATGTAATCGATTATTATTATTATTATTGATCGAAGTTGGCAACTCGAAAAAAAAGCGCGTGGGTGGCCCCGGTGATTTTGGCTCTTGATGTTATCTGAAATGAAAAATTCTTGATAAATCTTAATCTATAGACATGTCATTCTGGTCGGAACTACTGAAGTTATATTTCATGGATAAATAACAAAATGCCGGACTTTGGGAGAAAAAGTCCTTTTATTTTAGCAAAGAAGGGGTTGTAAAAGAAAAAGTTAGGCGTGAAAAAATTTCTCGGTAGTTCTGACGAGAACTATAAGTGTGCAGAGTAGCCTGTTAAAATTTGAAAGCAATCGGTTCGGTAGAAAAAAAGTTAGGACCCGGGCTGCCAACTTCAATCAATAATAATAATAATAATAAACTATTAAACTTTTTCGAACAAATTTTTTTTCGTATCTTTAATATGTAAATAAAAACATCCTAAATATCCAAAACGATTCATTTTTATTTTCCGACAAAAAAACGCCCTCCAAAAAAGACATGAAAATCGGCTTAAGTTACCAGACTACTACCTTAATGTCATATATAGAAGCCTCAAGCGTCCTTAAAAATTCAATTTCAAGTATACTTGAAATCAAGACGCTGCCCCGCGTCTATCGTTAACGAAATATCGATAAAAAAAAAAGCAACTCATTTGTCGATCTCTGTACTAGATACATCGTACAAGTATTTAATCTTTAAATTTCATATCAAGTGGCAGAAGCTTTCGATCGTTTTTCATGATTTTTCAATGAACAATTTATGACCAATGAAATTTGAGGATGTAGAAATTTTGCGATGCATATGAGGCGTGCAACGTAAAGCTTTAAGGGCTCGCCATACCCCTGCGCGCTCTGAAAACCGAGTAAATTTGAAGAATTATCATAAAGGTTACTATGGTGAGAAAAAAAAATGTAATTGTTGATTTCAAATTTTTTATTAACTTATTGACTACAAGAAACAAACATTTTTATTTTTTTTTACATATCAACATTAGTTAAACGCGTTTTTCTCGAAACTATGTTTTTTAGACATTATCAGCACGATAACTCGATGAATTTTTAATATTTTTTAACTTCTTTATTTTTTTAAATCTTGACAATTATATTCTCTATAGATGATGCTGAAGTTTGCATCGTTGCAACGCAACGAAATCAAGTTAAAAAAAAAAATTAATTTTCAGTATTGCTCCAGGTTTTCGCGAATATTTGGGACCCAGGCCCCTAACGGCGACCCCTAAAAAAATTTGAATGATTTTCTATGTCCGGAAAGCACCCTTATGGGAGGGTGAAAACCGAAAAAATCGTACTCCGGACTGAAAACAGATAGACAGATTTTTTATGATCGTTATTCGTTGTTCGTCGTTACAAGAGACTCCTATAAAAATTTGAACGATTTTCTATGTCCGGAAAACACCCTTATGGGAGGGTGAAAAACCGAAAAAATCGTACTTCGAACTGAAAACAGATAGACAGATTTTTTATGATCGTTATTCGTTGTTCGTCGTTACAAGAGACTCCTATAAAAATTTGAACGATTTTCTATGTCCGGAAAACACCCTTATGGGAGGGTGAAAAACCGAAAAAATCGTACTTCGGACTGAAAACAGATAAACAGATTTTTTATGATCGTTATTCGTTGTTCGTCGTTATAAGAGACTCCTAAACAAATTTGAACTTTCTATGTCCGGAAAGCACCCTTATGCGAGGGTGAAAAACTCAAAAAATCGTACTTCGGACTGAAAACAGATAGACAGGTTTTTTATGATCGTTATTCGTTGTTCGTCGTTACAAGAGACTCCTAAAAAAATTTGAACGATTTCCTATGTCCGGAAAACGCCCTTATGGGAGGGTGAAAAACCGAAAAAAAACCGGACAATTTTTTATAAATTATTAAACACTAATTTTTGTTTTTGAATTGCACACTAAAGTTTGAAATACTATAACTTCTTTATTTGAAAAAAAAAAGAAAAAAAATCCCTCCGTCAACTGTTATTACTATATTATTTTTCTAGATTCGATCATTTTTGGTGAAGTTATGATGTCGACAAGGAGGCGCCATGGCTTTTATCGGTAGTTCATTTATACCCGTAACAAAAAATGTTAATATTGGAAAAAAAACATTTTTTAAATTTTTCCTCTTGTAGTTGAAACGTTAATAAAAAATGTGAAATCAACAATTAAATTTTTTTTTTTCATCGTATAACCTTTATAATAATTTTTATCAAATTTACTCGGTTTTCAGCGCGCGCAGGAGTATCTGAGCCCTCAATACATCAAGAGCGACGTAAGAGGGGATAGAGGTGAAAATAACGAGGGGATATAGCATAATGGAAAACGAGAGAAGACGATTTTCTCAACTGATGTTTAAAACGGATTCATCACTGATCCGGATCTACGAGACTTACTTGCCCATACGTACATTTTAGTAGAGTGAAAGTACCCTCGTTGGAATATATATCGGAAACACGTATTCAGAGACAACAACCCACCCACCCCCCGTTAGTAATTCACGCCGAATCCTTGAAAATCTGTTAACACACGTCGAGCGAGTCGCGGGGACGACTTGAATTTCCAAAGCTCTTTGTACCACTCCTTTATTCACGCCGTTGAAACGGATTCAATTCGCGAGAGATTCAGACCACCGGGGAACGGGCCAGAGAGTCTTACCCTGCTCAAACCACCCCCTCACAAGGCTCGCTGCCCTATTTTCTTTTCTTCCTTTCTATTGTTCAACGTTTGTGTGTGTGCGTTTTATATGTGTCGAATGTTTCGCTCGTTTTTAAAAAGAACAACATTGAACGAGATTTGCCGGGTGATGGGGCTCGACGAAAGTCTCCTTTTTTTTTCTCTTCCATCCCCCGTGTACGTGTCGCAGTGACAAGCCCGTCTTTCTTGGCGACGAGCCGACGACGTCGACGTGTCGCCCGCTTTTTTTTTTGCCCACTGGGAATCGACTTTTCTCCCTTTTTCTTCTTCTTCCTCCTCGTTCTCTCTTATCAGCAACGAAAAAAAAATCTATTTCTCCACTCTTCACTTCCTCGTTAGGTTTGTCGTTTACGATCGTTCGATCTGAAGTATGCACATGAACAAACTTCGTCGCGCAACGTCGGCGGCCCCCAATCGTAATGACGAGTTAGCCCGCTTCGAAAATAAATCGCACTCGAGACATTTCGTGACGCTGCTTTGCCATAGGGGGTTGACGATGAATTTCTGAATATTTGGAAAATCTTACTACTATAATAAATCTGGAGAGTTTGGTTGTTTGAACGTGCTAATCTCAGGAAATACTTCACCGATTAAAAATTTTTTTTTTGCATCAGATAGCCCGTTTATTCGGGAAGGCTCTAGGCTATGTAAGTTCGTGCTATGACCCTAATCTTATTATCTTACCACTATAATTCTATATCTAGACTGTAGTATAAGAAATCTGCAGAGTTTGTTTGAACGCGCTAATCTGAGGAAATACTTCTCCGATTTGAAAAACTCTCTTTTCGTTAGATAGCCCATTTATTCACGAAGGCTTTCCACCATATAACTTTATACTATAAGCTTAAGGAGCAGCGGCGGCGGCACGTTGAATCGTAGGACGAAAATTTAACGCGGGTGAAACCGCGAGGTACAGCTAGTTTTAAGGTAGTAGTCTGGTAACTTAAGCCGATTTTCATGTCTTTTTTGGAGGGCGTTTTTTTGTAGGAAAATAAAAATGAATCGTTTTGGATATTTAGGACGTTTTTATTTACATATTAAAGATATAAAAAAAAATAGTTTGAAAAAATTTTATAGTTTATTATTATTATTATTGATCGAAGTTGGCACCTCGAAAAAAAAGCGCGTGGCTGGCCTCGGTGATTATGGCTTTTGATGTTATCTGAAATCAAAAATTCTTGATGACATGTCTATAGATTAAGAATTATCAAGAATTTTTGATTTCAGATAACATCAAGAGCCAAAATCACCGGGGCCACCCACGCGCTTTTTTTTCGAGGTGCCAACTTCGATCAATAATAATAATAATAATAATAAACTATTAAATTTTTTCGAAATTTTTTTTTTTTGTATCTTTAATATGTAAATAAAAACCTCCTAAATATCCAAAACGATTCATTTTTATTTTCCTACAAAAAAACGCCCTCCAAAAAAGACATCAAAATCTGCTTAAGTTACCAGACTACCACCTTAAAGGATCTCGTGGAAAAAATGTCGAAATATAAAGGTTTTCTACAAAACAAAGCTTCCTTTGCGAGACAGAGATAAAATTAACGAAATGACCGTGAAATCCATTCTCATATCAAAATCCATTCTAGGTATCCTGGATGCGAAAGCGCGACATGCACATACTCAGCGCTGGTATATCGACGTACACGTCGGACCTGAGATTTCAAGTGATACATCCGGACAAGTCGGAGAACTGGACGCTGCAGATAAAGTCACCGCAGAGGAGGGACTCGGGCACTTACGAGTGCCAGGTCAGCACCGAGCCCAAGATGTTCCTCAACTACACTCTCAACGTTGTCGGTGAGTTTGCCAGTGCTTTATAGATATATATATATATGTGCTAATAAATGTATAAGACATTCCGTATCAAACGGGGAGTTTAAAAAATGTTATTATAGGTATAGTGAAAGTCACTATACCTTAAGAAATATTAAAAATTCGATCCCGATGACGAAAAAAAAAAATGACAGTTTCAATTTAATTAACGTCTTTCTATTCCGTTCGTTTCTTATCGCGGATATATTCGTTGAAAGAAAAACCACTTTTTCAACCGTTGAAAATCATACAATTTTTATTTATCAATCGTTCGCTCCGAAAAAAAAGAAATAAAAACCCAATATATTTTCACTCCACATTTTGAATTTTTTTGAAATTCGTCCACGGAAGTTTTCGTACTAGCTAGATTGAATTTCGGGCCAAAAAAATTTTTCACAGACATTTAAACGATTATAACGAAAAGAATAAAATTTCTTTAAACCTTTACAATTCTTAATTTTAATGGATCTCTTCAAATTTCCTTTCTGAATATCATCGTTGCCAAATTGAGCGTTTCCCAAAAGTGTCTTTAAAAAAAAAAAAATTACTCCAATTATTAATGGAATGACTCGTGTACGGATACGCCATCGACGCCATCTTGGATAATTTTAACTCGCCAACCCTTCATTCCGATTATCTTCGTTATCCATTAATCTAACTCGACGTTTCTCGCACGATCTCATCGTTCGTCCCCCTCCCTCGTATAACACGCCAAGCTTTCATCAGCAGCTTTCATATCTTTACACTTTACGATCGTACTTTTTTTTTTCCTCTTTCAAACGGCATTACTTACTGGCGCCCTCGATATATGTCGAATGAACCGTCTCGTGCGTGGAAAATGTTCTCTTCGTGCGGGAATGAGTCGACAAATGCCTGCAATGTCCTCTCTCACGTCGAATTTAGCCAAACGACGATTCGTTCTAACGTAACATCCGTGTACGTTAAATTATCGTCGATATCCCGTTGTTCCCTCTCGACTCTCGTACACGCCGCACTTTATTAAGGTAGTAGTCTGGTAACTTAAGCCGATTTTCATGTCTTTTTTGGAGGGCGTTTTTTTGTAGGAAAATAAAAATGAATCGTTTTGGATATTTAGGATGTTTTTATTTACATATTAAAGATACAAAAAAAATTTAGTTTGAAAAAATTTAATAGTTTATTATTATTATTATTATTATTGCTCGAAGTTGGCACCTCGAAAAAAAAGCGCGTGGGTGGCCCCGATGATTTTGGCTCTTGATGTTATCTGAAATCAAAAATTCTTGATAATTCTTAATCTATAGACATATCATTCTGGTCGGAACTACTGAAGTTAAATTTCATGGATGAATAACAAAATGGAAAAGGACGTTTTTTTCCAAAGTCCGCCATTTTGTTATTTATCCATGAAATTTAACTTCAGTAGTTCCGACCAGAATAACATGTCTATAGATTAAGAATTATCAAGAATTTTTTATTTCAGATAACATCAAGAGCCAAAATCACCGGGGCCACCCACGCGCTTTTCTTTCGAGGTGCCAACTTCAATCAATAATAATAATAATAATAGACTATTAAATTTTGTCAAAAAATTTTTTTTTTGTATCTTTAATATGTAAATAAAAACATCCCAAATATCCGAAACGATTCATTTTTATTTTCATGCAAAAAAACGCCCTCCAAAAAAGACATGAAAATCGGCTTAAGTTACCAGACTACTTTAAGGGCTCACTACCGCCCTGAAAACCGAATAAACTTGAGGAATTATTATAAACGTTATGTGGTGAAAAGAAAACATTGAATTGTTGATTTCACATTTTTTATTAACTCTTCAACTACAAGAAAAAAAATTTTCTACATTTTTTTTTTGTTAATACTAACATTAGTATAACGCGTTTTTCTCGAAACTACGTTTTTAGACAGTGTCAGCACGATAACTCGGTCAATTTTTATTATCTTTAACTTGTTGTTTTTTTTTTTTTAAAGCTTGATAATTACTTTCTCTATAGTCTGATGAAATGCTGTAATTTCTTTATTATATAAAAAAAAAAAAACCCTCCGTCAGACTATTGCTACTACATTATTTTACTAGATTCTTTTTAATTTTTGCAGATTGGATAATATTTCGTGAAGTTATGATGTCGACAAGGAGGCGACATGGTTTTCATCGGTAGTCTATTTATACCCGTAAAAAATAATGTTAGTATTAGAAAAAAAAAATTTCTTTATTTTTTTTCTTACAGTTGAAAAGTTAATGAAAAATGTGATATCAACAATTTAATTTTTTTTCGCCATATAACCTCTATAATAAAGTTTTTAATTTACGCGGTTTTTCGGCGAGCGCAGGGGTACGTGAGCCCTCAAACGAGAATTCTCGGTTTTCGAGTCGGAAACTCCAATCGGCCAGCCTAGAGGGGTTGTAGAGTTTGAAAAAGTCAATGGGCCAATTTTCCTTGAACCTCGTCACGTATCTCGTACTATCACCTCCTTAAATCCCGATTTCACCGTGTGACTTGAAAGTGCCCTTCTCTTTTTTTTTTTTTTTTTTTTTTGTTAGCACGGTAGGGGTGGCGAGTATAACTCCCGATATAATGGAGGGGACGGCGCAAGAGGTGAAAGAGAGCCGAGAGGATGGGTACAGAGGAACGAGAAGATACGAATAAGATGAGAGAAAAAAAAAAAGTGGCGAGAGGAGGAGACATTCTAACCAGGTGTTGCATATCTTCCCGGTGACTCCATGCCCTCGGTTTTTTCTCTTTTTTTTCTTTCTTCATTCCCTCTTCATTTTCTTTCCTTTAACGGCACAATGTCGGGGATATCAGCTAGACCACTTACTTAAGCACGAGGGTACTACTCATACATTTTCCGCAACCTTCTTATCGCGCATATGCGCACTTTCATAGGGGGACAACGCGGTCGATGGGATCGTAATAAAGCCCGTGCTAGAGCGTCGACGCTGGAACGTCGACGACGGAAAAAGCTCGCCGACATACATATATAGACAGGTTCAATAATGAGATATATGGCGGAGGGGCTGGGGGGGGGGGGGTGGTTGATGATTTGCGAGAGAATTTTTCTCGCTAAACTCGACATTCCGTTGCATTTCGCGGTTGCTCATTGCAGGAAGACATCGATTCGCTAATTCGATGGAAAATAAAAGGGATTCATTTGAGGGCTCACAGCGCTGCGCGCGCTGAAAAAATTTGAAAAATTATTATAAATGTTATATCGTGGAAAAAAAATTCAATTGTTCCTTTCACTTTTTTTATTAATTTTTCAACTATAAGGAACTAGATTTAAAAAATTTTTTTTTTCAATATTAATATTATTTTTTACGAGTATAAATGGATCACTGATGAAAACCACGGCGCGGCTCCTTGTCGACGTCAAAACTTCATAAAAAATTATCCAATCTGCAAAAATAAAAGAGAATCCAGTAAAATAATATAGTGGTAATAGTCTGACGAAGGAAATTTTTTTTTTTTTTTTTTTTTTTTTTTTTTTTTTCAGAAATAAAGAAATTATAGTATTTCAAACTTTACTATGCAATTAAAAAAAAAAAAATTACTATTTGATAATTTATAAAAAAATGTCCAACAAAAAAATTTAAAAAAACCTCTCGTCAGACTATAGAGAAAATAATTATCAAGATAAAAAAAAAAGTTAAAAATAAAGTTAAAAATTGACTGAATTATCGTGCCGACACTGTCTAAAAACATAGTTTCTGCAAAAATAAAAAAGAATCCAGTAAAATAATATAGTAGTAATAGTCTGACGAAGGGAATTTTATTTATTTTTTCAGAAATAAAGAAATTATAGTATTTCAAACTTTAATATGCAATTAAAAAAAAAAAAAAATTACTATTTGATAATTTATAAAAAAATGTCCAACAAAAAAATTAAAAAAAACTTCTCGTCAGACTATAGAGAAAATAATTATCAAGATAAAAAAAAAATGTTAAAAAAAAAGTTAAAAATTGACTGAATTATCGTGCCGACACTGTTTAAAAATATAGTTTCGAGAAAAACGCGTTTAAATAATGTTAATATTTTTGTAAAAAAAATAAAAAATTTCTTTTTCTTATAATGAAACAAGTGAAATCGACAATTTAATTTTTTTTTTTCACCAAATAAACTTTATAATAATTTTCCAATTTTACTCGATTTTCAGCGCGCGCAGGGGTATGCGAGCCCTCAATAGAATTCCCCGTTTTCGAAACGGAAATTTACCATTAACAAATATGTTAGTTAGGCGAAATGAAATTTGTCAAATATTACTGGGCAGGCGTTATTTTTGACTCGATTAAAATTTCCTAATAATACCTAAACATCTGTTAGATCGGCAACACGACTCAAGATTTCGGCGTCATTAAGTAAATTCATTTCTACAATATTTCCTCGATGCGAGTGGAACAATTTTTGTAACGAAAAATTCGTCCGGGAAGATTGAACTTCCGGGCCAATCCGCATCTTCAATTTCGACCTAATATCGTTCCTCTCCGATCGAGGCACATTTATTCGCCGATTGTGGCAACCCCTTCCCTCCCACGCCCCGGTTACATCGATTTTTAGCCTCTGTATTTAAAATCTCTCGATTATACCATATGGCCGATCAAACATCTACTATACATTACACGAAATATCTGGAGTTCACGATTGAAAAGTAAACTTGTACAATTTTATCCATCGTTCTCCGATGGAATGTACGCCTTGTGTATATACGAGGGGGGACCCTAAAAAAAACGGGAATTTCGTCATAATTTCTTTATTTTTAAATATTTTTACACCAAATTTTGATCACCTTCAAAGTAGTCTCCTTTGACCACAACGCACCTCTGCAAACGATCCTTCCAATGTTCAAAACATTTTTTAAATTCACTTATCGGGATGTTCTTTAGGCCTTCCAGCGATTTTTGTTTTACCTCCTCCACAGTGGCAAAACGCTTTCCTCTCATGTCCCTTTTGAGTCTGGGGAATAAAAAAAAATCACAGGGGGCTCGATCCGGCGAGTGGGGGGGGGGGACAATTGGTGTCATGCAGTTTTTGGTCAAAAACTGCTTTACGGAGAGAGTGGCGTGAACCGGCGCGTTGTCATGATGGAGGAACCAGTCACTTGTGCGCCAAAGATCTGCCCTTTTCTTCCGGATACTCTCCCTCAATCTTTTCAGAATCCCCAAGTAGAACTTCTGTTGGACAGCAGAACTCTCTTCAACGTCGATCTGAAAAAAAATACCGAGTATTTTCGTTAATAATATGATATTTTGAAGAGAAGTACATAGGATTTTTTCGATATCTCAATAATTATAAAATTTATAGCCTATTTTCGACGAGAAATTTTGCTGAAAAATCATTCTTTAATTTCAAAGGCGTGCCTATTTTTTCGAAAACAATATTTTCCCAAATCCCTATGTACTTCTCTTCAAAATATCATATTATTAACGAAAACACTCGGTATTTTTTCTCAGATCGACGTTGAGGAGAGTTCTGCTGCGTGCCGCGGAGATGACAGCACCTGACGCGAGAGCTTCCCCAGCGCCACCATGCGGCGTGAAAAATGTGAAAAAAATGTTTTTTGATACATTAATAAACAAGGAACAAAACCCAAAAAAATTTTTCGAATATCTCTTTTTTTTGCCGTGAAAAAAAATTCTTGAAAAATGTGAAAAAAAACAGGGGGTCACAGTGGTGTTATCCCTTAAGCATTACAGTAGTTTCCGCGGCCGATTTCCCCAACGGGAAACAAAATTTCACAGCCGCGCGTTCCTCTCGACAATCGGCCATCACGTTTTCGCCGAAATGGAAAAAGTTGTTTCACTACAAAAATTCCTACCGGCGAACCGATGCACTCACGGCGACAGAACTTCGCACACTGACTCAGGAGACGTGTCCCCAACGGACACCTGGTCGAGCAATGGGTTCCCCCACTCTCCCACCCCGCCGCAGCGCAATTCCCGTTTTTTTTGGGTCCTCCCTCGTATATTTTTTGTCGCACAAAAATAATCGGGAAAGCTGCGATCGAATGGCACGAGAATAAATAATTCCAGTCTCGATAAACTATTTTTATGTGTATATTTATACATATATATACGCGAGCATTCACGAATATTCGCGTATGTCAGGCTTGACCGTGATATGAAGATACATATTGAGGGGGCGCATGCGTTAAAAAAAAAAAAAAACTATAAATGTAAAAGACAGAAAAAAAGGGGGTATCGGCGGTGGTCGTACGGGCGGTGAGGTTTGTGGCCGGTCTCCGGCAAATCCAAAGTGACAATAAAACATGAAAGCTGCTCGATCGGTGCGCGACCCGGTATCGCGTTCTAGAATCGCACGTATACGACATTATATATGGGACGGGGGAGGGTTTGAACGCTAAAGTTTCACGCTGGCTCAAACTACCCTCGGCGGCTTTTTTTTTCACGATACAATCGGGCTCTCTCTCTCTCTCTCTGTGCGGTCGCGGTATTTTTATCGCACCAAACGGCGAAAAACCGATTCGGTTAAATTCTCGTGTTCTCTCTGTCAATATCTCTCTCTCTCTCTCTCTCTCTCTCTCTCTCAACCCTCTCTGATTCTCATCGACTATGCTCTCTGCATTGGGGAAAACATATATACACTTATATATATATCCGATCATTTGCCGATATGCCGAGAGAAAATCTTCGCGATAACGAAATGTCGCCCCGTGAAACATACATTTCCCCTTTCGACCTCGAATTCTTCATATTTCTTCCGTCTCGCGCGAGCTTTGTCTATCCGCGAGAAGAAAACAAAAAAAAATCTAATTTTCCGTTCGTCATCGAAAAAATGCTTTCGTCAATGCGAAGATGTTTTGAAAAAAATGTTTCGTTCGACGAAAGCGATTAGATTGAATTTTGGAATTTTTCCGATATTCTTCGACTTTTTTGAGATGCCCCCTTTCCTTTCAATGGGAAGTTGCCCGTGTGGTTTCTCGTTTTTTTTTCTCGTACATTTTCGTAAATCTCCGAGTATCGAGGCGGGGCGGCTAGTCGTGAAAATAAAGTCTCGAGGAGAAAGCCACGTTGGGTTTATTGAGTCTGAAAACGAATTTTCGCGAATGTCACGGAGCAGGAAGAAAAAAGAAAAATCGCGATCAATAATTGCGGACGGTAAAGAGAAAGGCCGGTGGACGACGATTGGGCACGATAAATTGCACTTTTACAACGGAAAATTTCATTCCTTAACGATTAATATAACGACTAATATAATATTATACTTTGCCGAACGAATTTTGTACATTTTTATTAGCGATATTGTCATACGGATGGGAAAGTATATGACAGAAGTGGTATAACTTGTAACCGGAGTTTGGGCTCTTATACTCCGTTGATTTACATTTGTTTGTAACCTACTCCCCTTCCACTCATACTCGCCGACACACGCCTCCGGCCATTCGACGATCCGTTGAAACTCGTTACTTTTGCCCTCCCTCCATTCACCTGACTCGCTCTCTTGCGTTTTACGCCCACATAACCGATCGCACGTACAAAAGTTTCAACTGCACTTTCCGAGTATACGAGAGAGAGAGAGAATTTATAAGGATCTATATATATGTTTAGTGACGATAAAAGAGAAGCAAAGATGGACGAAGCGCCGTAACGGTTGACGGAGGAAGCGCGAGGGATTTTGCTAACCGAAAGGGTTACACCCGCTGACTTTGTTTTCCTTACGATCACAGATTCTTCTCGCGGCACTTCGACTTCCTAAGACTCTTCTTATATATACACTTTCGTCTCTCTTTCGTTTATGTGTCGGAACTTTTGCCTCGCGAAACGAAAAATTATGATATTCGAAACCGGACTATCGTAAAATTGTGAAAATTGCAACCCGCGCCCTCTCGCACATCTCGCGCGTCTCCGTGGTTTCCCCTCCCGGAGCTTTTTCTCCCTCTACCGTATATACAGTATACAATATATAAAGCTCTTTATTCTCGCTCTCGCGAGAATATTTTTGCCCCTCTTCGACGATCGTATAACGAAAAGCCAATATGTTTTATGAATAGTGCACAGACCATTCGAAAAGTCATTTGCAGACTAATGTCCTTCGCGCTCTTTTGTCATACTACCGGGTTAACGATATATTTCAACGATGAAATTTACAACATTTCGTGACTCGAAAATTTCTCAATGAATTTCATCGGGACTCGAGGTAAAGGTGGCAAAGGGGGTTGGAGGGAGAAGTTAAAAAACAAAAACTGGTTGCATACTCGCACCCTCATCGTATTGGCGCATTCGCAAATTTTCCTCGGTGCGAAAAGGATGCGGTGACGATTTAAGGGGTACGGCCACGGTAGCGAATTATAAAATCGTGTGCACATTGAACAATTTTTTTTTTTTTACATGAGAAAGTGATTTATTTATAAAACTAATTACACATCTATTTAGTATAAATTTCAAGCTAACAAAATTTTTTTTTTTTTTTTCTTTTTTTTGTTATACAAAATAGCCGACTACTGCTATTTGCTTTTGGTTTCATTTTTTTTTTTTTTGAGATACTCCGCGGCGTGACATTTGGCATCCACAATTTTTGACCTAGAACAAGAGAAAAAAAAAAATTCTCCTTAATCTACCTCAGAATATCTAGAGTAGTACGTACGAAATTTGAAAAATATTTTTTCATTCGAATATTGTAGGGCGTTTGCATTTAAGGTAGTAGTCTGGTAACTTAAGGGAGAACACCACTGTGACCCCCTGTTTTTTTTTCACATTTTTCAAGAATGTTTTTTTGTGGGAAAAAAAAAAATTCGATAAATTTTTTTGGGTTTTGTTCCTTGCTTATTAATGTATCAAAAAACATTTTTTTCACATTTTTCACGCCGCATGGTGGTGCTGGGGAAACTCTCGCGTCAGGTGCTGTCATTTCCGCGGCACGCAGCAGAACTCTCTTCAACGTCGATCTGAAAAAAAATACCGAGTGTTTTCGTTAATAATATGATATTTTGAAGAGAAGTACACAGGGATTTGGAAAAATATTGTTTTAACAAAAATAGGCACGCCTTTGAAATTAAAGTTAATTTCAAAGGCGTGCCTATTTTTTTTTAAATAATATTTTTCCAAATCCCAGTACTTCTCTTCAAAATATCATATTATTAACGAAAACACTCGGTATTTTTTCGAATATCTCTTTTTTTTCCCACAAAAAAAAATTCTTGAAAAATGTGAAAAAAAACAGGGGGTCACAGTGGTGTTCTCCGTTAAGCCGATTTTCATGTCTTTTTTGGAGGGCGTTTTTTTGTAGGAAAATAAAAATGAATCGTTTTAGATATTTAGGATGTTTTTATTCACATATTAAAGTTACAAAAAAAAAATTTTTTGAAAAAATTCATTAGTTTATTATTATTATTATTATTGATCGAAGTTGGCACCTCGAAAAAAAAGGGCGTGGGTGGCCCCGGTGATTTTGGCTCTTGATGTTATCTGAAATCAAAAATTCTTGATAATTCTTAATCTATAGACATGTCATTCTGGTCGGAACTACTGAAGTTAAATTTCATGGATAAATAACAAAATGGCGGACTTTGGAAAAAAAAGTCTTTTTATTTTAGCAAAGAAGGGGTTGTAAAATAAAAAGTTAGGGGTGAAAAAATTTCTCGGTCGTTCTGACGAGACCTATAAGTGTGTAGAGTAGCCTGTTAAAATTTGAAAGCAATCGGTTCGGTAGAAAAAAAGTTAGGACCCGGGCTGCCAACTTCGAGGTGCCAACTTCGATCAATAATAATAATAATAATAAACTTTTAAATTTTTTCAAAAATTTTTTTTCTTGTATCTTTAATATGTGAATAAAAACATCCTAAATATCCAAAACGATTCATTTTTATTTTCCTACAAAAAAACGCCCTCCAAAAAAGACATGAAAATCGGCTTAAGTTACCAGACTACTACCTTAAAAGACGAATTTCCACTGAAAATTTTCGTTCAAAATTGCTCATACAATAGAACATTTTTAATTGATCGGACATTCCGTACGTACTTTTCTGCGTGATGCGATTGCAAACGTAATTTAAAAAATTTGAAGTCAATCGGATAAAAATTGCCAAAGTTATATACGCTGAAAGTCGGTGAAAAAAAAATAAAAATTTCTCGCTATAAATCGAATAGTAACTTATTTTTATAATGGTAAAGTGTCGTTTAAGCAAACAAAAAAGCATCGATTTTTCGAAAATTGCACGAACAGAGCGAGGTCTGGCTTGGCCTGGCATGTCTCATATTGTACATGTAAATTATTCTTAAAATTTTTTCAAGTTCTATCCAGTGCACCGACATTATTATTATCACTCGCAATTTATCGATTGTCACGTCGATACTCGTCGCGGAGGATGTAAAAAAAAGACGGCGAAGATTAAAAATAAATAGTTTTAATGCAGAAAAAAAAAGCCAAGAAAAAAGACAACAACGATGTGCGAAACAATAGACGTGATTATAGGCGCGAGGCCGAAACGAGTTTCTGCTACGAAGCACAATTGTGTTAATGGGCTCAAATTGTAACCCGTTGAAATCTGATAGGGTAACAATGATGGCAACGAGAGCGAGAGATATAGAGAAAGTACACGGTTATACGGACAATACACGTGCGATGTTAAACAAACACGAGTTTGAACTGTGGGAGGGCTTAACGGTCGATCGTTAGTGTCGAAGAGATTCTCTGTGCGGGACTAGTTGAACGGGGTGGTTACGGGGAAAGGTGGGGCACGTTTCGGCGGGAGAGATCGGAGGCCGCAAACAGCTTCGCATAAATTATCCTCGGGGAGAGCACATAGAGTCGTTAACGCCGGCGAGAAACGAGAATCCCACCATTATCTTGCTAATATCGGACGATAACCATGATTTTTGTCGTTACGATGCGAAATATACGTCCGTGCATGTATATATTTCGCGTATCCACTCTCGTATTCGTCGAAATCCCAAGTTGCGCCCGGTTACAATTCTCCTCTACAGTCGAGGAAAAAAATATTTTGTTTGTTTCAACAAATTTACGTGAAACTACGATCTTCACTCGGATAAAGATGAAAAAAAAAGAGATCGTTTTGAGATTGGACATATGTCTATAAATTATTACATTACCAATAGGCGTTCGCCATTATCCCCATTCTCATCCGTGTTCCTCGTCGAATCAATAAAATCGCAATTTTATGCCGTTCGTTTCAATTACGTTCTCGCTACCACAAATTCAACAGAGTTCAATCGATTTATCGTAAGAAAAATAAATATTAGTTGTAAGGAAAAAATAAATAAATTGATAGTAAATTCTTTTTCTATCGAACAATTTTTGTTTAATGGAAAATCTTTCATCGATTTAAAGTAAACGTTCTATCGAGCAAAACAATCGTTAGTTTCATTCAAGTAAAAACTTGTCGGCCATTACGCGTTCCGTGTGTTACAAAATGGCCGGTGCCCAGCGAACCGCCTCGCGATCATTTTTCCTCCTTTCCAAGAGGCTGTTGAGTTATGAAAATACGAGGATAAAGTAGGAGCGTTGTAAGGAGAAGGCTTTTAAACTTGAATCTCGGATTAAAGCACTTTCGTTACTTTCAGATCTTTTATATAAGTATATTAGGTGAACGAGAAAATATTCACCGATGATTAGCGATACGGGTATACGACGAGAGAGCGCGCCACTTCACAAACGAGACGAGGAGTTCGAGGGAGAGGGAAAGGCTAATACACGCGAGCTTTTCCTATTGCGACCCTTGGGAAGCGTGAATGGCAGCTTGCCAAGTAGATTACTAGAGACTCGTCAGCTTTTTCCATCCCATCCCCAACTCCCATCCCTTCCCGTCTGAATGCTTTATTCCTCATTGTGTTAACGCTCCACACTGTGGATATATTCGTACCGGTTCTACAGACGGAGCCGGCAAAGGGTCTTTGCTGTGTCGTCTCGTTATTTTGGTATTTCCGGTCGTCGACGTTATTACATATACCAAAAACAAACAAACAAAAAAAAACACAAAAACGTCAAAGAAAATTCGCACGAAAGTCAGGCAAGCTTGATGAAGTAAAATGTTACGGGTCAGTGAACAACTTTTTGTACTTTGCATTACGAAAAATGTTGGAATTCCGTCAACCGAATCGATAAACACTAAAAACGAGATTTTTTGTTCTAGATTGTCAACCTCCCGTTATTCACATTACAACGAAGGTTGGGTTCTTTGATGGGGATGAAAAAAAATTGCGGAAAGATTGAAAAATTACAATGGCATACCAGTGTGCAGCTAAAAATACCGTCTGTCACAGCGGAAAAATGGAAAATCGTAATTCAACAATATTGCTTCATTGTCGAGAGTCTGATGAACATTATAGTTGCCCGACAGAATCCCGTTATCACAGGCGTATTCTCGTTTTAATTAACGTACGGCAGCCGGCTCGTTTGATGAACTTTTTACCTGCTCATAGATATATTTTGTTTTTCATTGTTTTTCCTCGACAGATCAATACACGTTGTACGCGAAAAAAAAAAAATGCAACACGATAATTTATGAATCGTCCGAAGATGAATCGCGATTGAAAAAAGAAATTATATCTCGGCTAAGCTGAGCGTGATTGGATATAATTAAATTTAATTAAATAAAAACGTTTTCGAAAGTAACGGGATAGTCGGGCGCGCGTGCGGTAAGCATCATATTGATGAATATTGAACGTCGATAAATATTCATAAATTTAGAGGCGTTATTAATTGTCTCGAATCGGTATGATATTCTGCTTTTCGTACAATTAATTATACCAATTAATATATATGAAATTGGGAAATAACAGCTAAAGTGCACGGACCATTAATGAATTTTTTTTCTTCCATTCGTTAGAATATAATTTTCAATCACGATCAAACCGACATTTATATTCTGCATAAACGTACAGTGGATCAAAAAAGTATTCATACACCTTGTTTTTTTGCGATAACTTTATAGACATAAGCGATACGCAAAGAAAGCCAATTTTATTTAAGGGAGAACACCACTGTGACCCCCTGTTTTTTTCACATTTTTCAAGAATTTTTTTTTGTGGGAAACAAAGAGATATTCGAAAATTTTTTTTGGGTTTTGTTCCTTGTTTATTGATGTATCAAAAAACATTTTTTTCACATTTTTCACGCCGCATGGTGGCGCTGGGGAAGCTCTCGCGTCAGGTGCTGTCATTTCCGCGGCACGCAGCAGAACTCTCTTCAACGTCGATGTGAAAAAAAATACCGAGTGTTTTCGTTAATAATATGATATTTTCAAGAGAAGTACATAGGGATTTGGAAAAATATTGTTTTAAAAAAAATAGGCACGCCTTTGAAATTAAAGTTAATTTCAAAGGCGTGCCTATTTTTTTAGCGGAAACCAAATACCGAGCTCCGGCAGAAAAATTCAATACCGACTGTAAAGCATGGCGGAGGAGGCGTCATTGTTTGGGGCTGCATGGGATATTATATGGCGTTGGTAAACTGGCTTTTATAGATGGTACAATGAATGCCCAGAAGTATATCGACGTGTTGCGCAGCAATTTGAAAGCGAGTGTAGATAAAATGGGCCTGGATGGAAATTTCTACTTCCAACAAGATAACGATCCGAAACATGCCATGAAAACGAAGGAATGGTTACTCTATAATGTCCGCAAACAATTGAATTTCTGACACTTGGTTGATGTAGAAATTAGAAAAAGAAAAATAACAAACAAATCCGATCTCCAAAGAGTGCTTTTAGAAGAATGAACGAAAATAGCAAAAGAAACAACGAGGCGATAATTGAAGCAAAATGGATGCGCACCAAAAATTAGTTATAATTAACAACTATGATGATGTAGGTTTTCACTATAATCGTAAGTGTATGAATACTTTTTTTGCCCGAAAATTTTCGTTTTTTTGCCATAATTCTTCTATTATTCCTGGGAAAAAATTCTCCATTTGCAGTTTATCTATGCACCTGATGTACTATTAAATAAAATTGGCTTTCTTTGCGTATCGCTTATGTCTATAAAGTTATCGCAAAAAAACAAGGTGTATGAATACTTTTTTGACCCACTGTATATATCCTCCGCACGCTATGATGATTAATTTTATAAAACGTTAATTTTCGATGCGTGTATTAGCAAAATTTTGTTTAAAATTTTTCGAACGGTCCGTATCGTTCGATAATTGCACACAATTGCGTTTGGTTTCCGATAGAATACAATAAGTTCTCGTGTTACATCGGGCCAAATATAACGAGCGAGAGAATTCTCGAAAAGAACGAATTTTATTATACGTATATATCATTGCATAGATATATTTAACCGCGTCCGGATTCGTTCTCGCTGATAAATTAAAGTGACCTTTCGCGAGTGCCTCGCGAGAACGAGTTGGAGTTGATCTAAATCTGGTATGTAATCCAGCTCGACAATCGTCACGAGATAAAAAGAAGTGAGAGAAGAAAAAAAAAAGTTCCAAGTTAAAACTTGCAAGTTGCCTCTTCGAAAAAACATTCACACAACCAGTAACATTTTTTTTAACACAATAAACATTTTTTTTCTTGCAGTTGAAAAGTTAATAAGAAATGTGAAATCGAGAATTTAATTTTTTTTCTTTCATCATACAACCTTTATAATAATTTGTCAAATTCACTCGGCTTTCAGCGCGCGCAAGGCTATGTGAGACCTTAATTGAAAATGCCTCGATCGATTTTGGCTTCATATTCAATAAGCGAACGTCCCGTAATCTATTTGTGCGGACATTTGTTGAGAGCTCGAAAATTGTGCGATTTACGCTCTTGACGCAAAAACTTGAATATATCCTTCGACGAGAGAATCAAGTTCTAAAAGCGGAAGGGTCTTTCAAATCAGGAGATATATTTATATATTATAAAAAAAGGATTAAAAATTTTTTTTCAAAAAAAAATGTCTCCTTCCCGAAAAACGGTACGTCCCACATCAACGACATATTTTTCGTCGATGAGAGATTTTTCAACGCCAAAGCGACAAAAAAATACACCTTATAATTGTCACACTGTGTATACCGTCTATTCACCGCACTTTTTGTTTCCCACTTAGGAAGTACACGGTTCAGCGAGCGGTGTATTCAGTCCGCTCAAAGCGTGTCTCATCATTCACGTTCGCTCACCCGTAGTCGTATCTGCAACCAACTCTTTTGGCATGATAAAAAAAAAATGGAAAAAAATGTCTATCTATATGCTACACCGTGGGGACAAAAGCTGCAAGTTGAAACTTGAAAATTGCTTCCTCGAAATTTATCACGATGCTCAATGGCTCCTCTGTAATGACGTAATCCTTCCTCGATTTTGGCTTCATTATATACAGGAAGCTCTGAGCATTGTGTGAAATTTTTCATCTAGTCAACTAACTTGTTCGCAGAGGAGAAATTGTGAACTAGCTAAAATAACGAGGAAACAATGTGCAAGTTTCTAATAAGCGCCCCCTTCTTTTTTAGAAAAAAAAAAAAAAACATGATCAGGTAACTTGAATCTATGATATTTCTGAGCTTTCACCGATGAGTAATGGAAATTATATCGATTATCGGTTTTAGTGAAATTCAACCCTTCTCCGGGAAATCTCTCTCCGTCTATCTATCTCGCTTTCTTCTATTCTACTTGTCACCCTCATAGTTCAACAATTCCCAACGCATATACTATATTATACCTTGAGTATATACAGGTTGTCTCAAAACTAACACGTCAGAGTGACACGAGGTTTAGATTGGCTCCGGACCTATCAGAATAAACGAATATCACCTCGGTTAAAGTCTCACGGTTATCGAGCAAAATTGTCTTTTACGATTTTTCGAAAAATCGCTACCCATTACTCGTTATTCCGCTATAATTGCCACAAGAGTCCAAATTGTTAGCAAATCCTAAAGCGGTGAGAAACACAAACGACAACAGCGAGATAACAAGACCCACGTAGAAATTGCCAGTATAATTCTACTGGCCAAGCTTCGGGCCAATATTGGCGGTTAAACTTTGGCCGCCAGTACTGGCCCCGTACTGGCTGACTATTTGGCCATACTATAGGCCATACTACGGGCCGTACTACGGGCCATACTACGGGCCAGTATAAAATACAGTCTTATGCCAGTACTGGTTGAATTCTACTGGTCAAGCTTTGGGCCAGTATTGGCGGCCAATTGGATGTTTACCCAAGCAGTACACGTACGTCCAAAGGATGTACTTTGGACGTAAGGCATTCTTCGGATGTTTTTAGGACGCCCTTTGGATGTCTGTGTTGTCTGGGTTATTTATGCATAAATGTTTGATAATTAAATGCACTTGATATATACTAAATACTCGGAGTAGTTTTTATTAATAAGAGACTAAGTAAATATACAGGTCTAAAATACGTACTTAAATGTTTATAGAACAGTGTTTATAAAATATAGGCTATATGAAGCAAATATTACACTAAAAAATATTGTATTAATCGTGCAATTTCAAGTTCGGGGCAAATTATAATTCAATAATTTGGTTGTTTGCAAAATAATGGACTTTTGATCGGAATAACCTAATCTACAATTACATTACAGAACGCAACTGTTAAAGTGAAATACTCTCAGTATTGGCATTTTCTATAGCCCAGTACTAAGCCTGTATCGAAGCCAGAGCTTGGCCGTATTTTATAGCCTATTTTGGCCCAGATCTGGTTATTATACCGGCCCGTAGTGCGGCCAGATTGACAACCAGTACTGGCACAAGACGATATTTTATACTGACCCAAAGCTTGGCCAGATTGTCAGCCAGTACTGAAACAATACTAGCTGCCAAAGTTTGGCCGCCAATATTGGCCCAAAGCTTGGCCAGTAGAATTATACTGGCAATTTCTACGTGGGAGGTAGCGATTTTTCGAGAAATCAAGAAAAGACGTTTTTTTTTACTCGATAACCGTGAGACTTTAACCGAGGTTAAATTTGTTTATTCCGATAGGTCCGGAGCCTATCTAATTCCCGTATCACACTGTCGCGCTAGTTTTGCGACACCCTGTATATATTACGTTGAATAAACGTGGGGAGGATGAGAAATTTCTTGGATGACACAGCAGGGGCTGTGGGAAACGAGATCGGCCGATTCCGTTTAAGCGTGATATTATTGGCAAAACGATCATCCACCGGTGATTATATAAACCACATATACAAATATACGTGTATGTGAGATACCGAGACACCCGGTGTAACCGCACCCTGCGATCGAGCAAGTTTTGACTGTAAGCCTATATTTTCTATATCCATACTCATATGCAAATCAACATTACGAAATCATGAATTTAATTTAGCTGCATATTATGGGAACGCGTACACTGAAACTGATCTTCCATTCTTAATGTGAGGAATGGATTTTTTTTTTTTTGGCCAGCATGTTGATCGACGACGTAATTATGGAAAATCAATTCAAACTCCCAACGGGAGTCTAGACACACTTTCCCATAAAAATCTATAGATATTCGTGTGGTGGTCCGTTCGAATACGTAATTAGTTCGGATTTATCGCGAGAGAAATGCATGTAATGTAATATGTGCATTGGCTATGCGCCAGCAAACGGTTACGATATCGGATAATTTAGCCGTCGTAAATTCATTGTAACGTGAAACACCGTTAGTCCCTCGTCAACGAAAATGAAGGAATAACGAAAGAACATTGATGTGTAAACTTTCAGAAGCTCCTTCGATTCTTATATGGCACAAGCGCGAACACCAATCATCCGCTAACGTTTAATTTCATAAGTTCACTGAGTTTTATCGACTTATTTTCATTCGCGATTTACGAGTTCAGTTAAATTCGTAAGCACGCTGTATATTATATATTAACCCCTCGGTGAATGAGTTTGACGGAAATCGCCCGATGCTTGAAAACGTTAATTCAATTATCGAACATGGAAAATAGAGGAATAATGAAGCATATTGAAAACTTGCACGTTGCCTTCTCATTACTTTATCTCGTTCACAAGTTTCATCCTCCACAGATATATTACTTCTTCAATTCAGGCTTCCTCGCGGTGGAGACTTTTGTGAGCGAGATAACATAATTGAGAAAAACAATTTGCAAGTTTATAATTTGCATCTTTTTATATTTTAACGAATTCGATCCAAACAATTCCGCGGTCCTGCGGCTCGCAATGCTTCACGATTCTTTATTATCGCTCTGCAAAATTCACTAACGTTCGAGGAATTCACTGATTTTCCAATTATACTAATGTCCGAATATTTAAATTTTGTTTTTTTTTTTGAACACTCTCGGAAGCACTTTGCACAATTCATTTGAAACTCAATAACCAACGTCGTTATCCACTAACTTATTTATGTTCGCAATTACCGTCGTTATTGTTGAAAATTTTACGAAAGTTAAACGGACATACGGATTTTTCATAAAATATGAGAAAATAAAAAAGTTCAACATTCAATAGAATCTTTAATCCTTTCGCCGATTCGCCCCAAATTCAATGCCAATCATCGTTTAATAATACTCTATTCACGAAGTTTTACCATTCTTTATCAATTTTTTAATAGCACTTTTAAGGTAGTAGTCTGGTAACGTAAGCCGATTTTCATGTCTTTTTTGGGGGGCGTTTTTTTTGTAGGAAAATAAAAATGAATTGTTTTGGATATTTAGGATGTTTTTATTTACATATTAAAGATACCAAAAAAAACTTGTTTGAAAAAATTTAATAGTTTATTATTATTATTATTATTATTATTGATCGAAGTTGGCACCTCGAGAAAAAAGCGCGTGGGTGGCCCCGGTGATTTTGACTCTTGATGTTATCTGTAATCAAAAATTCTTGATAATTCTTAATCTATAGACATGTCATTCTGGTCGGAACTACTGAAGTTAAATTTCATGGATAAATAACAAAATGGCGGACTTTGGAAAAAAAAGTTTTTTTATTTTAGCAAAGAAGGGGTTGTAAAATAAAAAGTTGAGGGTGAAAAAATGTCTCGGTAGTTCCGACGAGAACTATAAGTGTGTAGAGTAGCCTGTTAAAATTTGAGAGTAATCGATTCGGTAGAAAAAAAGTTAGGACCCGGGCTGCCAACTTCGAGGTGCCAACTTCGATCAATAATAATAATAATAAACTATTAAATTAAAAAAAAAAATTTTTTTTGTATCTTTAATATATAAGTAAAAACATCCTAAATATCCAAAACGATTCATTCATACGTTGATTCATAGGAAAAGAAAAATCAATCGTTTTGAATATTTAGGATGTTTTTATTTACATATTAAAGATACAAAAAAAAATTTGTTTGAAAAAATTTAATACTTTATTATTATTATTATTGATCTAAGTTGGCACCTCGAAAAAAAAGCGCGTGGGTGGCCCCGGTGATTTTGGCTCTTGATGTTATCTGAAATCAAATATTCTTGATAATTCTTAATCTATAGACATGTCATTCTGGTCGGAACTACTGAAGTTAAATTTTATGGATAAATAACAAAATGGCGGACTTTGGAAAAAAAGTTCTTCTATTTTAGCAAAGAAAGGGTTGTAAAATAAAAATTTAGGGGTGAAAAAATTTCTCGGTAGTTCCGACGAGAACTATAAGTGTGTAGAGTAGCCTGTTAAAATTTGAGAGCAATCGATTCGGTAGAAAAAAAGTTAGGACCCGGGCTGCCAACTTCGAGGTGCCAACTTCGATCAATAATAATAATAATAATAATAAACTATTAAATTGAAAAAAAAAAAATTTTTTTGTATCTTTAATATGTAAATAAAAACATCCTAAATATCCAAAACGATTCATTTTCATTTCCCTACAAAAAAACGCCCTCCAAAAAAGACTTGGAAATCGGCTTAAGTTACCAGACTACTACCTTAATAACACTTCAATACTTTCAATAAGACTCTATTCACTAAGTCTTCCCGTTCTCAGTCAATATTTCTTAATGACACTTTTATTAATACTTTAAAAATAATTTTTTTAACAACACTTTTAATAATACATCATTCAATAATACTCTATTTACAGAGTCTTCCCATTCTTGGTCAGTTTTTTTTTTTTATTTTTTTACATTCTTATAAACAAACTTTTTTCATACTTCTGCGTCATCGATATACTCTCGCATATATCACGTATAATACCTTTCACGCGACATTACACGTGACGATATAGTACATTGGTGCATGTTCCTGCGTCTGTGAGGGCACAGATAAGAGGAAAGCTCTCTTCGCGCGACACCGCAGAGCGCGGCGAGGGGTTCAGAGACACAAACGCCTGGGTAAATAATTGTACGAGTTTGGCCAATCTAAAAGTTGGTTTTGGGCCAAGATGGATTAGTTAGAGTTTAATTTATGCAAGCTAGTTTCGACCTTTTGGGTGTAATTGGAGTCGAGTCTACTGCTTCGTCTCTTTATTCACCAGTTATACATATACATATATTTATATATTTTCAACCGTTCTCTTACCTTTGTTGAATATAGATCGCTGTATCTATATTATCCACTACCTTCTCTTTCTCTCTATCTTTCACACATGCGCACAAATTGAAACATCTCTTTATTCAGCGTTCTCTCGTAACGGAACGTGAATCTTACGCTTGCACAATGTCACCGCGCCAAAAGTGCGGAAAAACTTTCGCCTCGAGGAGCTTACACACCGTAGTCTTTGAATTAAATTTCACGATAGGTCTCTCGCGTTACCATTAGGTATAGGCTTTGCTCTACCGTAATGTTCATTCTGCTATGATTAGCGAAATCTAAAACAATGTGAATAGCAACTGTGGATACGGATACGATACGTGCGAGTACGTATAAATAGGAAACGGATGGCGCAACGCCTCTGAATTGCCTTTTGTGAGTTAATCTCAAGACGCATTTACGAAAGGAGACAATTCACAAAAGCGAAAGCCCAAGGAATCACATACCGTTGCCGCGCGCTCTGAAAACCGAGTTAATTTGAAAAATTATTATAAAAGTTATACGGTGAATTAAAAATATTAATTTGTTTATTTCACCTTTTTCATTCACTTTTCAACTATAAGAAAAAATATTTCAACATTTTTTCTCTTAATATTAAAATTCTTTTTGACGGATATAAATGGACTACCGATGAAAACCATGGCGCCTCCTTGTTGACGTCATAACTTCACCAAAAATTATACAATGCGCAAAAATAAACAAGAATTTAGTAAAATAATGTAGTAGCAATAGTCTGACGGAGGGATTTTTTATTTTTTTTTTCCACAAATAAAGAAATTACAGTATTTCAAACTTTAGTATGGAATTTAAAAGAAAACATTAGTGTTCGATAATTTATAAAAAATTGTTCAAACAAAAAATAAAAAAAACGTCTCGTCAGACTATAGAGAAAATAATTGTCAAGACGTAAAGAAAAAAAAATTATAAAACTATTTAAAATCCACTGAGTTATCGTGCTGACGCTGTTGAAAAACATAGTTTCGAGAAAAACGCGTTTAAAGTTTCGATCCCAACCCGATGTCCGGTCACATTTAGTACTATAACTTTGCAAGGGAGTGGAATTTATTTGAAAGTTTTTTTTTGTTAATTCACAAAAGTATGAAGAATAAAAATCTGTGAAAGAAAATCGTTTTTCTGGAAATTTCAGGCGTATGTGAGCCTTTAAGGTCACAGGCTACTCTACACACTTATAGTTCTCGTTGGAACCACCGAGAAATTTTTTCACTCCTAACTTTCTATTTTACAACTCCTTCTTTGCTAAAATAAAAGGACTTTAGCAAAGAAGGGGTTGTAAAATAAAAAGTTAGGGGTGAAAAATTTTCTCCGACGAGAACTATAAGTGTGTAGAGTAGCCTGTTAAAATTTGAAAGCAAACGGTTCGGTAGAAAAAAAATTAGGACCCGGGCTGCCAACTTCGAGGTGCCAACTTCGATCAATAATAATAATAATAGAAAAACAATTAAATTTTTTCAAACATTTTTTTTTTTAATCTTCAATATGTAAATAAAAACATCCTAAATATCAAAAACGATTCATTTTTATTTTCCTACAAAAAAACGCCCTCCAAAAAAGACATGAAAATCGGCTTAAGTTACCAGACTACTACCTTAAAGATAATATGCGGAGCTAGGAAATGTCTTTAGGCTCGTCATGTTTTATATATAGTTCAATAACAGTTTTTTATATATAGTTTAATAACGAATCTTACGAGTACTGATTATAAATTCTCAAATGTCTTCCGTAAATTGGGAAATTAATTCCCACGAGGAAGCCAAAATCACAGCATATAACCGAAATTCAATTAAAACATCTTTCGACGTACGTTGACGAACGATTACCATTCGTCATTAATTTATTTCGTGAAAGTGGTGGCTCAGTCAATCGTTGAATTAAGACACCCCTCAATTTATGCTCGCGATTGGCTGGAGGGAAAAAAAACAAAAATGAAAACGAGTCCGGAGAAAGAGGTGAACTTTTCTTCGTACTTTTTTCTTGTTTAAGATAGTAGTCTGATAACTTAAGCCGATTTTCATGTCTTTTTTCGAGGGCGTTTTTTTGTAGGAAAATAAAAATGAATCGTTTTGGATATTTAGGATGTTTTTATTTACATATTAAAGATACAAAAAAACATTTTTTTTAACAAATTTAATAGTTTATTATTATTATTATTATTGATCGAAGTTGGCACCTCGAAAAAAAAGCGCGTCGGTGGCCCCGGTGATTATGGCTCTTGATGTTGTCTGAAATAAAAAATTCTTGATAATTCTTAATCTATAGACATGTCATTCTGGTCGGAACTACCGAAGTTAAATTTCATGGATAAATAACAAGATGGCGAACTTTGGAAAAAAAAAGTCCTTTTATTTTAGCAAAGAACGGGTTGTAAAATAAAAAGAAATTCAACTTCAGTAGTTCCGACCAGAATGACATGTCTGTGGATTAAGAATTATCGAGAATTTTTTATTTCAGATAACATCAAGAGCCAAAATCACCGGGGCCACCCACGCGCTTTTTTTCCGAGGTGCCAACTTCGATCAATAATAATAATAATAATAAACTATTAAATGTTTAAAAAAAAAATATTTTTGTATCTTAAATATGTAAATAAAAACATCCTAAATATCCAAAACGATTCATTTTTATTTTCCTACAAAAAAACGCCCTCGAAAAAAGACATGAAAATCGGCTTAAGTTACCAGACTACTACCTTAATTCAACCACAAAAGCGCATCGACGTTACGAAACCGTAGGTGGCCGGACACCGGCTGGCCGTTTATTTTAGTGACAACACGAGAAAGTGGAATCTCCTTCTGTTATTTGAATTGCAAACTTTATTAGCGCAAGACGACGGATCACCGGTAATGCTCCTGCGTGTGTCGCATAATTTTTTTCATCAATTGCCACGACGCGAGACACCCTCGGATTCCCATCGCCCTTCGAAGGGGGAAAAAGGCTAAAGTGGCGCGAAAAAAAAAATTGGGCATCCGTCATTCTATCTCCATCCCTGTCATTCTCATTTTCATTCGTTTGTTCTTTCGAAAGAGATAGAGAAAGAGGGGACCATTCGCGAAATCGATAATAACATCACGAGGAAAGCAAAGGGTGAGAGAGAGAGAGAGAGAAAGAGTTGCGAATGAGAATTCGATAGCGAACTCGACAGTCAATCAAGTCTGCTTCTCAATTAAGGTCATACCCCACAGCTCTTCGAGCATCGAGGCTCGAACTCCCGCTTGACTTCTCCATTATGAAATACCACTCTTCTTTTTTTATTCATCCCTTTTTCTGCTTTTCACCAACCCGCCCGTTCGATATATTCCCTGGAAGCGAGACCAGACTGCGCAGTTTATCTACCACCATTTGAGCATCTCTCATCGGGCTTGCCGGCCATAGATATAGGGGAGAACGGGGCAAGACGGCCACTTCACTCAAGAAATAACGTCGTTAGATCAGTGACGATATCGTAAATTCATTGCTTGTCATTGAAAAATAACATTTTCACAACAGTCTTATGTCGGGTCCGAAAGATAAACTTGTCCGGGGCAAATCGCCCCCCGCGCCCCTGATCAAAATGTATCCGTTTCTCCAATATTGCCGGTGTGATTTCGCCAGTCACGCCTTTCGTTCGAATGTTAACGGGGGAAATAGGGTTAGGACAGCGTTTTCTCAATGATTTTCATGAATTTTTTTATAGTATAATAAGTGAATATAATTTATTGAAACTTCGAGAATATTTTATACATATATTTAAGTATATACTAAAAAATTTTTAAAGAATTTCCGTGAAAAACACCGAAAATATTAGCGACCCCATATTGCAGGTCACAATCAGACTCAGCATTTTGCGTACATTCTGGAAGCCGCAATTTTCATCTGAAATCAATCGAGGTTGGAATTTACTTTTATTATATGTCTCTCTTCTATATGAACCTAAATGCTATCAAAAAAATAGAAAATTAAATTTTTTACAGGGGTCAAAACAAAAAAGCATGATTTTTTGCCATTTTTTACATTTTTAATTGCAAAAAAAAATTATTTTAAATAATGATAATATTCCGATTTTAGGTTCATATAGAGCGCAATACTATGAAGAAAGTAACTGCCAATTTTCAAAACGATTGGTTGAAAACTTTTCAAAGTAGCGTGCACGCAAGTTCAAAAAAAGTCGTTTTCATAAAAACGCGTTTGAAAAAATAGTACGCTCGGTTATACACGTGGCGCGCTCGGGGCCTGAAGGAGATCTACTCACTTCAATGACTTATAACAATAGAACGAGTCGGAATTTTCATTTAAAATTTTGGAAACATATTTTTCAATAGTTTTACTAACAATTTATGAAATTAAAAAAAAACGATTTCTTGAACCGTCTAACCCTATTTCCCCCCTTAATTGGCGAAAGCGTCGATTAACGTTCCGAACATTGTCTGGACTTACTGTGAATCACCCCGAGAAGGGGGGGAGGGGGTGGGTGGGCGTTTCTAACCTCTTTTCTTTGATGACTTGAAATTATAAAAAAAAAAAAAAAACAAAAGTTTCAATTGACTGCAGATTCGGGCGATAGGGCCCTAATTGTTTATATTTGAGTGTATTGTTAATTGTAAATTTTTCAATTCTAAAATCGGTGCATTTATCTTTTTCTTAATAATTTTGTGGGGTTCCATTTTACCCCGGTCTCCTCCATTTATATTAATATATGCGTATGTGATTTAGGTAGTATTTTCGACTATCGTTATTACTTTACCATATAAACTATCTAGCCGGCATAGCTATGGATTGTGTATGTTTCGGCGCCGCTGTCTGGACCGGCTCGGTAAACGAGAAACGATGACGCCGAGGTTGAATTTCGGGCAATAGTAACTTCGGCCAATCGAATGCCCGGCGCGTTAACTGGGTCGTTGGGAATCGAGCGAGTTGAAAACAGAGCCGTGAAAAGAGCACCTCACCCGCTACCATTCTCTTTCCGGTTTATCCATCGTTCGTGAATCACGTTTGCGAGTTGAATGCACCACGATCAATGACCGTTATTGACGCTTCACTGCCCGAACTTTTGTCTAGTAGAGTTGCAAAATAAATTGTTACGATATTCAAAGTATCCAGGATTTTCCGAGCACCTGGAGATTAAAACCCCTAAAACCCATCAGGAATAGTTCCCTCAGACCCATTACTATTAAATATTGAAGGGTAGGAGACGCAAAAATGTATTCCATTCTCGAAAACTACCCCCAGAGGATGAACGAGACTTACCAATTATTGAGGTAGTAGTCTGGTAACTTGAGCCGATTTTCATGTCTTTTTTGGAGGGCGTTTTTTTGTAGGAAAATAATAATGAATCGTTTTGGATATTTAGCATGTTTTTATTTACATATTAAAGATACAAAAAAAATTTTTTTGGAAAAATTTAATAGTTCGTTATTGTTATTATTATTGATCGAAGTTGGCACCTCGAAAAAAGAGCGCGTGGGTGGCCCCGGTGATTTTGGCTCTTGATGTTTTCTGAAATCAAAAATTCTTGATAATTCTTAATCTATAGACATGTCATTGTGGTCGGAACTACTGAAGTTAAATTTCATGGATAAATAACAAAATGGCGGACTTTGGAAAAAAAGGCTTTTTATTTTAGCAAAGAAGGGGTTGTAAAATAAAAAGTTAGGGGTGAAAAAATTTCTCAGTAGTTCCGACGAGAACTATAAGTGCGTAGAGTAGCCTGTTAAAATTTAAAAGCAATTGGTTCGGTAGAAAAAAAGTTAGGACCCGGGCTGCCAACTTCGAGGTGCCAACTTCGGTCAAAAATAATAATAATAATAAACTATGAAATTAAAAAAAAAAAATTTTTTTTGTATCTTCAATATGTAAATAAAAACATCCTAAATATCCAAAACGATTCATTTTTATTTCCCTACAAAAAAACGCCTTCCAAAAAAGACATGAAAATCGACTTAAGTTACCAGACTACTACCTTAAGCTCGCACAAACCACTGCAGTTTGCATAACAATTGAAAACTCAGTGAAGTACCGCTGTAAGAACTGCTCCAATAACGAAAAAACCATCCCAACGAATCTGGTAACCGGGTAGGGATGATTTTTCTTTTCTCCTACTGAGGCAACTTTCGCTGCGGCCTATGGCAATGATAAATGTTTCTTAGCATCCCGTTGAATTTTCTAACGATCGGCTTGTGGCGAACCAACATTTTAATAGACTTGAGTAGTGGCCAGAGTCGGTGAGGCTATAGATCCGCAAAATGAACTCGCTCGGGCTACCGAAGAGGCTTAAGGTTGTAGTCTGGTAACTTAAGCCGATTTTCATGTCTTTTTTGGAGGGCGTTTTTTGTAGGAAAATAAAAATGAATCGTTTTGGATATTTAGGATGTTTTTATTCACATATTAAAGATACAAAAAAAAATTTGTTTGAAAAAATTTAATAGTCTATTATTATTATTAATATTGAACGAAGTTGGCACCTCGAAAAAAAAAAGGCGTGGGTGGCCCCGGTGATTTTGGCTATTGATGTTAACTGAAATCAAAAATTCTTGATAATTCTTAATCTATAGACATGTCATTCTGGTCGGAACTACTGAAGTTAAATTTCGTGGATAAATAACAAAATGAAAAAGGACGTTTTTTTCCAAAGTCCGCCATTTTGTTATTTATCCATGAAATCTAACTTCAGTAGTTCCGACCAGAATGACATGTCTATAGATTAAGAATTATCAAGAATTTTTGATTTCAGATAACATCAAGGGCCAAAATCACCGGGGCCACCCACGCGCTTTTTTTTTGAGGTGCCAACTTCGATCAATAATAATAAGAATAATAAACTATTAAATTTTGTCAAAAAATTTTTTTTGTGTATCTTTAATATGTAAATAAAAACATCCTAAATATCCAAAACGATTCATTTTTATTTTCCTACAAAAAAACGCCCTCCAAAAAAGACATGAAAATCGGCTTAAATTACCAGACTACTACCTTAACGTCCGACGGCTTTATCGTGCATTCCTTTTACGCGCATCGGTAAAACGGAATATTGACGTAATGTATACGAATAAAATGGAATTTAACGAATTTACTCGAATACGTGAGCACATATGCACGCTTCTTTTTTCCATACCCCAGTATAAATAGAGCAAAAGTTTGATAAATATAGAAACCGTGTAACACACACGTTCTCGTTGGTTTACCCCGAACATTCGAGTATTTTACATCGAACGTGAAAATATTACGTACATATCTATATATTATTGATGAACAATTTAGAACTGACCTTTTTCACCCTCCACGTTCGACCGATATGTCCGACATATATTTGTATATTTAACGTATGTAACACGTATATATCGGGGATTCCACTTTAGATCAGCCACTCGTACGATTCAATATTAATTTCGGATATCTTACTACTATAATAAAACCGGAGAGTTTGTATGTTTGTATGTTTGTTTGAACGCGCTAATCTCAGGAAATAATAATCCCATTTGAAAAATTCTTTTACCATTAGAAAGCCCGTTTATTCGGGAAGGCTTTACGCCATATAACTTTATGCTATGACCTTAAGGAGCGACGGCGGCGCGTTGAATCGCGAAGCGGAAATTTAATGCGTATGGAACCGCGGGGCACAGCTCGTTTATAAATATGTCGGATGAAGTTTTGTAAGATGACAAATGAATATACGGGCAAAATGATTTTTTACGATACAAAAAAACAATAATAATAACGGAATAGAAGAATTTGAGGGATGAATTTCGTGAATACTAAAATACTCCAGGGCGCAATTTTCATCGGTCAGAAGGTGACATTGTCGGAACGTCAAAAGTGATTACTAAAAAGTGATTACTGAATTTTTTTATAGTATAAAAAATGAATATAATTTATTGAAACTTTAAGAATATTTTATGCATATATTTAAGTATATACTATAAAATTTTTGAAGAATTTTCGTGAAAAATACCGAAAATATTAACGACCCCAAATTGCAGGTCACAATCAGACTCAGCATTTTGCGTACATTCTGGAAGCCGCAATTTTCATCTGAAATCAAACGAGGTTGGGATTTACTTTTATCATATGTCTCTCTTCTATATGAACCTAAATGCTATCAAAAAAATAGAAAATTGAATTTTTTACAGGGGTCAAAACAAAAAACATGATTTGTTACCATTTTTTACAACTTTATTTGCAAAAAAAAAATTATTTTAAATAATGATAATATTCCGATTTTAGGTTCATATAGAGCGCAATACTATGAAGAAAGTAACTGCCAATTTTCAAAACGATTGGTTGAAAACTTTTCAGACTAGCGTGTACGCAAGTTAAAAAAAAGTCGTTTTCAGAAAAACGCGTTTGAAAAAATAGTATGCTCGGGGCCTGAAGGAGAGCTACTCACTTTAATGGCTTATAACAATAGAACGAGTCGGAATTTTCATTTAAAATTTTGCGAACATATTTTTCAATAGTTTTTCTAACAATTTATGAAATAAAAAAAAATCGATTTTTTGAACCGTCTAACCCTATTTCGCCCCTTAAATGAATTGAACGGAGATTAAAGCTTTACGTTCCTTTGCATTGTCAGCTGTCGATCGAGAAAAATCATTTCTCGCGTGGATTGAAATTGTTTTTATTTCGATAATCAATAAATGAACTTCACGACGGTCTAGCAAACACGAAAACACATTCTTAGCGTCAATTAATCTTTTCTTACTTCGCAATTTAATTTTACGTATCCATAGACACTAGAGATAATGGATTATTGATAAAAAATTATGAGCTGTTGATCCGGCATGTAATGCCTCGTATATCGGTGTATATATAGATTTCCATTCGCGTCCTAAAAGTCGCGTTCGGTTATCGCCCAACGAGAAAAGATCTCGCGGCCGTGCCATTCGCGGTTATCTTTGGACGATCTCCGTGATCGAACGATAACCTTTTATAAGTGACGTTCACGTTTATTTGTCCGTGTATATTTGACATTTGTCGGCATATTCGATATCTTCTCGCGTAGAACCATCGATCCCTTTTATACTCCTGAACGATTATGATCCTGGTGGTCCATTTCAATATATATATATATATAAACATATATATTTATTTACTTATATAACAGAGGGCTTGTTCAATTATCGAGGCTTTAATTTTATGGTCAAAGTCTCGGTCGTTTGTCCGTCTGTCGTTCTGTCACCGACCTGTAGTTCCTAGACGACTTAAGGTAGTAGTCCGGTAACTTAAGCCGATTTTCATGTCTTTTTTGGAGGGCGTTTTTTTGTAGGAAAATAAAAATGAATCGTTTTGGATATTTAGGATGTTTTTATTTACATATTAAAGATACAAAAAAAAATTTGTTTGAAAAAATGTAATAGTTCATTATTATTATTATTATTGATCGAAGTTGGCACCTCGAAGTTGGCAGCCCGGGTCCTAACTTTTTTTCTACCGAACCGATTGCTTTCAAATTTTAACAGGCTACTCCACACACTTATAGTTCTGGTCGGAACTACTGAAGTTAAATTTCATCGATAAATAACAAAATGGCGGACTTTGGAATAAAAAGTCCTTTTATTTTAGCAAAGAAGGGGTTGTAAAATAAAAAGGTTAGGGGTGAAAAAATTTCTCGATAGTTCCGACGAGAACTATAAGTGTGTAGAGTAGCCTGTTAAAATTTGGAAGCAATCGGTTCGGTACAAAAAAAAATTAGGACCCGGGCTGCCAACTTCGAGGTGCCAACTTCGATCAATAATAATAATAATAATAAACTATTAAATTTTTTCAAAATAATTTTTTTTTGCATCTTTAATATGTAAATAAAAACATCCTAAATATCCAAAACGATTCATTTTTATTTTCCTACAAAAAAACGCCCTCCAAAAATGACATGAAAATCGGCTTAAGTTACCAGACTACTACCTTAACCCATCAATTTGAGATATGGCACGAAACTGGAGCGAAATGATCCAAAGATGGTTCCCAAGTCATTTTTGAAATAGAAACAATTTTTTCACAATTCGGAGCGGGTAAAATGTGTGATCTTCGAAAAAAAAAACAAACAAAAAAACTAAGAAAAAAGAGTACGCCATGCGGAATACTTTGGGCGGGAGCGGGATTAAAGAATGGAATGGAAATGAGAAAAAAAAGGAGACGGAATGTTAAAACCCGAAAGGTGTGAACCGTATGATCAGTGAAAAATTACGTTTCTCTATTAACAAAAATAAATGATAATTATTTCAATTATTCGGTAAAAAAAAGTCCAACGTATGTATGTAGTTAGAAAAAGTTGTCGCTGACTCTTGTAAAATAAATGATAATTTATAATTAACGGAAACAAAAATAATAATAAACGAAGCAATAGCCATTTCAAAGTGAACGCGAGGTGTCTTTTCCCCTTCGTATTGACGTAAGATTGGGACATTAGGCGAAACACGCGAATTCGTTTCATTTTTTATGAAATTTATGCATGTCCATTATAACCAAGCTATTTAGTAACTACCTGCATGTATGTATATAAGGATAACGAGGTTTTTGCCATTTTGTAATATATATACACGTGTGTATGTTAGTCTAGAATTTCCAAATCCTTCCGACATCATACGTATATATATATATATATATACGGTGCGGTTTTGTGCTTCGCTCTGCCGCTGAAGGGATGAAACCGTTTTACCGGGAGGTTTTACCGTTAAGCAACCCCTCGGAACCTTTGCCCCTTCCCCTTAACGAGACTGCGAGGACGTTTAACTACCAACATGCACCAGAAGCATCACACACAGCGTGTCTCTTTCCCCTCGTCCAACCCTATATCGCGTTATCTCTTGATTTATTCCGCCCGGATATTAACGTCCAACCCCCTCTAAGGCTTTGCGCTCTACCTTCGTTACACATGCATATATATATATATATATATCTGTTTTTCCCTTTCACTCGCCCTTCCCCATTGTAATAATAGAGTTAAAAATTCATACACTAGCGAAGAATTTGTTTTTTTTTTCCATTCATTTACGGTTCGTTGTAAAAATTCATCTGTATCCACGTCCGCGACGTTATTTATTCAACCAACGAAAAGGAAAAACAACAACCTTCGAGGACTTTTGCCGTACTTGAACTAATTCCTTTTAGACGATATCTCAACCTGACGAGGCAGAACTTTTTTTTCTTTTTCTTTTGTGATCACGTGTTGTTTTGGTTTTTGTGTCCAATCACTCGAGAACCCTCGAGTCAATTCGATCGGTCAAAGTGCGTTTAGCGTTTGAAGGGCATCCGACAAAAGCAACGGTAGAGACCGGTCGGACAAACATGAACATTTTCATTCAACATACCTTTTTATGCTTTTTGTCGATGTCCGCATTATGTCCTCGTTTCTGCTTACAGCTGGCAAACTCGAAATGAACATGCGCCGTACTCGAGATTACCACAGTGCCGGACATTTCAAGTGGAATGCGGATGTCTTCGTCGTGTTTTTTTTTTTCTCCCGAAAATTTGACGAATTTGATAATTTCAAAAAAATTATACGTTCAAGGAAATTTGATAATCTTTCGAACGAGATGCGTTCGATTGAGATTCAACAATTGCGTAAAGTGCGCAACGAGAATGTGGACGGGGAGATGGAAAATCGGGTGATCCGCCGATCTCGTGATTTTAGGGTTGCGGATGCTATAGGGACAGAGATGAAAACATAGATGAAAACTACTACAGGAGCAATTGGATGCGCCAACCCACCGGGTGGCGGGGGAGGGCGCTAAGGTAGTAGTCTGGTAACTTAAGCCGATTTTATTAAGATTTTCATGTCTTTTTTGGAGGGCGTTTTTTTGTAGGAAAATAAAAATGAATCGTTTTGGATATTTAGGATGTTTTTATTTACATATTAAAGATACAAACAAAAATTTTGTTGACAAAATTTAATAGTTTATTATTATTATTATTATTGATCGAAGTTGGCACCTCGAAAAAAAAAGCGCGTGGGTGGCCCCGGTGATTTTGGCTCTTGGTGTTATCTGAAATAAAAAATCTTGATAATTCTTAATCTATAGACATGTCATTCTGGTCGGAACTAGTGAAGTTAAATTTCATGGATAAATAACAAAATGGCGGACTTTGGACAAAAAAGTCCTTTTATTTTGCCCGCCATTTTGTTATTTATCCATGAAATTTAACTTCAGTAGTTCCGACCAGAATGACATGTCTATCGATTAAGAATTATCAAGAATTTTCGATTTCAGATAACATCAAGAGCCAAAATCACCGGGGCCACCCACGCGCTTTTTTTTCGAGGTGCCAACTTCGATCAATAATAATAATAATAATAATAATAATAAACTATTAAATTTTGTCAACAAAATTTTTGTTTGTATCTTTCCTTTTATTTTAGCAAAGAAGGGGTTGTAAAACAAAAAGTTAGGGGTGAAAAAATGTCTCGGTAGTTCCGACGAGAACTATAAGTGTGTAGAGTAGCCTGTTAAAATTTGAAAGCAATCGGTTCGGTAGAAACAAAGTTAGGACCCGGGCTGCCAACTTCGAGTTGCCAACTTCGATCAATAATAATAATAATAATAAACTATTAAATTTTTTCAAACAAATTTTTGTTTGTATCGTTAATATGTGAATAAAAACATCCTAAATTTCCAAAACGATTCATTTTTGTTTTCCTACAAAAAAACCCCCTCCAAAAAAGACATGAAAATCGGCTTAAGTTACCAGACTACTACTTTAAAGCGGAAATCTTTCGTCGGGGCTAACGCGAAAACTACTGGACCGATTGAGCTCATTTTTATCGTGGATGTGTATTATTTACGGTAGGGCTTTGGCCACGTGAAATGACATTGGCGGTGATCGTTCCCCGGAAACGGCGAGGAGCTGTTCATCGTCGAAGTGCAATTTGCAAATTCCAATTCGAATGGCCAGCATTGTAGAATTCTAAAAAGAAAAAGAAAAATATTCACTATATAATAAAAAATACAAAAAAAAAACTACCTGCGAAAATAAAGCTATATTCTGCTCAAGTATACCATAGAATTCCGTTTGTAAGTAGAACACGTTCATTACTGAGCGTACCTTTGTAGAGCACAGGGTTGTTGATGCAAGTGTATTTTTATACGATTCGCTGTGCACATATACACACGGTGTAACCAACACATACAGTACCATTTCGGATTTGCTAATTGTAACTGTTGGTATCGGATACATTTTCTCGGTGCGAGTTTACCTCCCAGTGCTCTCTCTCTCTCTCAGTGCTTAGCGAAGGCTTTTTGCTTCGGGTCACGTGTGCATCGTTACAGATTCCGACCGGTGGGATTTTACGCGACCTCCTTTGTGAGCCCACACACTATATACACTGGCGTGTATATTCAACCATTCCACGGAAAGCGGAATAACGATTTTTTAACCGGGGAATTAAAGATCGAATTTGAAAAAAAAATAAAAAATGGTTCAAATTGAAAATTCGTTGGTTTCCACAAGAAAAAAAAATCTTTATTTCCGACGTTTGCAAGGTTTCGTTCCGCCTTGTTCGCCGGCACGATTTTTAACAATTAACGGACGAACGGCATTTCGTTTGAGCAATATAGAATAATCGTCATTCCTTTACACATTCATGCACAAAATGATGACGAAAAACAATACGTCATAAAAGATCGTTAAGAAAAACAGTACGAGGAGGGACCCAAAAAAAACGGGAATTTCGTCATAATTTCTTTATTTTTTAATATTTTTACACCAAATTATGATCACCTTCAAAGTATTCTCCTTTGACCACAGTGCACCTCTGCAAACGATCCTTCCAATGTTCGAAACATTTTTTAAATTCACTCATCGGGATGTTCTTTAGGCCTTCCAGCGATTTTTGTTTTACCTCCTCCACAGTGGCAAAACGTTTGATTGCTGCTTTGTTTCGGGGTCGTATCCATAGCACCACGATTCATTACCAGTAATCACCTTGGAAAAAGGTTCAGAGCCCTCTTCGAGCTGATTTTGAAGTTCAAAACATGCCTGCAGTCGACGCTCCCTTTGCTCGTCTGTGAGAAGGCGAGGGACAAATTTGGCTGCAACTCCGCTCATGTGCAAATCTTTGGATAAAATCCTCTGAATTGCACTCCATGATATCCCAGACATCTCACAGAGTTGATCAATGGTTCGGCGACGGTCTTCACGAATGAGAGCATTGATTTTGTCGACGTTTTCGTCACTTCTTGACGTTGAGGGGCGTCCTGAGAGGGGTTGGTCTTCAATTGACATTTCTCCATTTTTAAAACGTGAAAACCACTTGTAGACTCTGGTTTTACTTAGGGCAGCATCTCCATAAGCAGTCTTAAGGCAGTCGTCTGGTCTAAGGCGAAATTTTTGACGTCATTTCTAATGTGCAATAACGTTTAAATCGTTGAAGTTGTCTTGATGAAAATTTACACGTGCATTTATTGATCCTTAGAGAATACTTGTACATTGAAAAAAAAATTATTTTAAACATTTTCATGTAGTTTTTTGCCTTTTTGCAACATGGTGCGCCGAAATCGGCGCCCACTCTGGACGATGTTGTATGCATCTGAAAAAAAAAAATATATATCGACGCGGCTTACGAAGACTAGCATGTTTCAGATTTCTTACGAAAACTAGCACGTTTGATATCACCGCGAAAACTAGCATGTTTCGGCTTTCGCCACGAAAACTAGCACATTTCGATATTCGCCGCGAAAACTAGCATGTTTCGGCTTTTGCCACGAAAACTAGCGCGTTTCAGTATCACGGAAAGTGTTTCTCATTTTTTACTCCACGTTTTTTGAACATCCCGTTTTACTCCAAATTGACGAAATATTTATGCTCGTCATTTTATACTGTTTTATTTTTTGTTTGAATTTATTTCATACATATTTCACTGTTTGAATTTTGGTCTGCTCGGCTTATCATAAGATGGCGAACAGCAAATGCCTCGTCATTTTGGAGTAAAAAAACCATGGTTAAAAAAATTAGAGAAAAGAAAATCGAAAACAATTGCGGTGTATGCAAAGTTAACAATGTCAGTTTTTTTCCCTCTTGCTACTTCGTTCAAGACGTGACATTTCTCGAGATATCTCAATCGATTGTTTTGAAGATTTTGTCAACTGTACTTTATACTTATACTGTACTTTATACTTTAGTCCTTGATCACTCCAAGATTGTGTTTTTTTTTATGAAATAAAAACACAATGAATGATTCTTCAGACTGTAAGTAGAATATACTTTTTATAAACAATAATTTTGTTGAATACCATCGCTGACTCCGAAACTTGGAGTCATGAATATCATTGATGAACAATTTTAGTTTTTGACTGGTGGAATATTGCGTATCGCATTTGCGAATCGTATTTTCAATAATGTTATTATTTTTTAAATAGAAAACGAATATAAATGTTTGAGGGTGTACGAGCGATACACCCTTAATGTTTTTCATTTATTCCTTATAGTGCTCCCAAAAAAATTATTAAAACATTTGCGAAAGTTCTGAATCTTATTTGATTTAGTCCGGCAAATATACAACTTTTTCCAGTGCAAATCGAAATATGCTAGTTTTCGCGGCGGAAGCCGAAACATGCCACTTTTCGCGGCAGAAGCCGAATCATGCTAGTTTTTGCGGTGAAAGCCGAAACATGCTAGTTTTCGTGGTGGAATTCGAATCGTGTTAGTTTTCGTAAGAAATCTGAAACATGCTAGTTTTCGTGAGCAGCGTCGATATATTCTCAATCTGTATGAGTATTCTGAGCACTGGTAGCAGAATTGGTACTTAAAAAATTCTTTTGACAAAATCGCGGCCTGTTGAACTTTCATTAATGATATTTCATACATTGAAATATCATTAATGAAAGTTCAACAGGCCGTCATTTTGTCAACAAATTTTTTTAAGTACCAATTCTGCTACCAGTACTTACAATACTCATACAGATTGAGAATATATATATATTTTTTTTTTCAGATGCATACAACATCGTCCAGAGTGGGCGCCGATTTCGGCGCACTATGTTGCAACAGGGCAAAAAGCTACATGAAAATATTTAAAATAATTTTTTCTTTTAATGTACAAGTATTCTCTAAGGATCAATAAATGCACGTGTAAATTTTCATCAAGACAACTTCAACGGTTTAAACGTTGTTGAACATTAGAAATGACGTCAAAAATCTCGCTCTAGACTAGACTACGGCCTCAAGCATTACAGTAGTTTCCGCGGCCGATTTCCCCAACAGGAAACAAAATTTCACAGCTGCGCGTTGCTCTCGACAATCTGCCATCACGCTTTCGCCGAAATGAAAAGAGTTGTTTCACTACAAAAATTCCCACGGGCGAACCGATGCACTCACGGCGACAGAACTTCGCGCACTAACTCGGGAGACGTGTCCCCAACGGACACCTGGTCGAGCAATGGGTTTCCCCACTCTCCCTTCCCGCCGCAGCGCAATTCCCGTTTTTTTTGGGTCCTCACTCGTAATAACGAATCGTTATTGCCCGAAATAATGATAACAAAAGAAAATGTAATAATTTTCTATGCTCCATTATCGCTTCCGTTTTTATTTTCAATGAATTGTTTTGTCAATGCACGTTTCTCTTTGGCGATTCAACGAAGTTCTACTTGGAGTGGGAAGCAAACGAATGCTCATCACCCGCCACCTATTTCTGGCTCTCGTGAGCAAAAATTTCTCGTGTCCCGACCGTAGCGTCAATGCGAAACATCGTCGTTGACGCTACGTCATTGACGCTCTTTCTCGATCTATCGTCGTAAATGTGCATGCAATTTTCGAGGCTGTCGAAAATTCCGGATTCCAAATGTTTGGTTGCACACATACACACACATACACATACATACCGTCGCACCGGAATGCGTCAAGGAAAATGTTCCTACTATATTTGATACAACTTCCGTTTACGAAAACGTTTCTCGTTTCGTCGCGAAGCGAATTCAATGTGAAATTTCGAAGCGTAGAAAGGAGAATAAGATAGGCGTTCGATCAGGAAATCCGGCGAACGTCATCATACACCAAATGACTTTTGTGTACACAATGGCGAATACCGTCGAGTACGGTTGTACCAAGGAAATATTCAACGTAACATTTTTCGGTCTATATCCTTCCATCGATATTTACGAATTATCGTGCCGAAAAAATGTTGTCGAGAGATTGTAAGATCAATGAAATGCATAAGATAAATATTTATAACAAATCGGCAATTGTTTTAGTTCTTATTTTTTTATAATACAAATTTATTAAATGCTTGTTGTTTTTGGGAATGTTGCGTTAGAGCGCAGAGTGCGGTATCGAGTTAAGCCCGGCGAACGATTCGACGACGACGACGACGACGACGACTAAAATAGAGGGTATAACAAAAAGCTACAGAGTGGGGGAGCAAATTTCCGACCGTTCCTGTAATCCCTTTATCCTGCATCCTACCTAGAAAGAGAGAGAGAGAGAGAGAGGGAGATCGCTAGCAGTATCACCATCCGAGAGTATACGGGATCGAGCTTTGCGCGCGAGGATAAAAGCCGAGGGAAAAGCTTGCCGAACAAGAGAATGAAGTGGATGTTTGCCTCTAACTTTCGCGAAAGGGACTTTCACCCTGGTCGAAAATCACCGTACGTAAAGTGCGAACGAACGATATTACACCCTTGAGCACCTGTTACTTCGGTTGTCAATGAATTTTCTCGGACATCACGGAGATACACACGCACGCGTGCAGACACGAATTTATAGTTTATTTTTGGGTAAAAAGCTCAAGTGCTTCGAACAGAAATATTTTTATTTTTTTCTCTCTCTCTCTCATCACTTTCTCCACTTTTTCGCGATGACATTACCAGCCCCATTTATATTTCGTACCTTCAATAATTGCATATTAAGGTGGTAGTGTGGTAACTTAAGCCGATTTTCATGTCTTTTTTGGAGGGCGTTTTTTTGTAGGAAAATAAAAATGAATCTTTTTGGATACTTAGGATGTTTTTATTTACATATTAAAGATACAAAAAAAAAATTTTTTGACAAAATTTAATAGTTTATTATTAATATTATTATTGATCGAAGTTGGCAACTCGAAGTTGGCAGCCCGAGTCCTAACTTTTTTTCTACCGAACCTATTGCTTTCAAATTTTAACAGGCTACTCTACTTACTACTTATAGTTCTCGTCGGAACTAACGAGAAATTTGTTCACCCCTAACTTTTTATTTTACAACCCCTTCTTTGCTAAAGTTCTTCTATTTTAGCAAAGAAGAGGTTGTAAAATAAAAAGTTGGGGGTGAAAATATTTCTCGGTGGTTCCGACGAGAACTATAAGTGTGTAGAGTAGCCTGTTAAAATTTGAAAGCAATCGGTTCGGTAGAAAAAAAGTTAGGGGGCTGCCAACTTCGAGGTGCCAAATTCGATCAATAATAATGATAATAAACTATTAAATTTTTTCAACAAATTTTTTTTTTGTACCTTTAATATGTAAATAAAAATATCCTAAATATCCAAAACGATTCATTTTTATTTTCCTACAAAAAAACGCCCTCCAAAAAAGACATGAAAATCGGCTTAAGTTACCAGACTACTACCTTAATTCAGACAAATAAATAAAATAATTAATTAATTAATCGTTGAATTGACAACGCTCTCGCAAATTCCATGGTAGTATTTGAATTTAAAAGAATCAATAAATTCTCGTTAATCTACATCGGAATACCTAGAGAAGTACGTGCGCAATTTGAAAAATATTCTTCTGTTCTGAACTTGAAAGGTGAATTTTCAGTGAAAAATTTCTTATAAAACTGCTTGTAAAATGGAAAGTTTTTAATTAATCAGAAATCCCGTAGATACTTCTCGACGAAGTGCAATTAGAAACTTAATTTTTTAAATTTCAAGTCGATCGGGTAAAAATTGTCGAAGTTATTTATCACGCGACGCGCCTCGGGTGCTCTATGGCCATGCCAGAGCTAGGTTTGACGTTACACGCTCAAAGTCGGTGAGAACAAAATTTTTTCTCACTACAAATCGAATATTAACTTATTTTTATGATGATAAAGTATCGTTTAAGCAAAAAAAAAACATCGTTTTCTTTTAATTCTACCGTGGCCATAGCCCTTAAAAAAATATTGAATCATCCCTTTTTCAATCTATCGTCTTTTGGCTCTGAAGGGAGGCTTGAAGGAGATCGTTTTCAGCTTATGTAGTACATGTACGAGATTATTTTCAAAAGAAAACAAATATTAAACAAAAAAATTAGTACTTCCCTTATAAATTTTTCTATATCGATCTCAATTTTTGTTCTCTTTCTTTATCACCGACCGACAAACATATTTCGAAAAATCTCTCTTTCTGCGAATTTTCGGTTTTTGTTTTTTTTGCAAATCAACAAAATAAAAGCCCGACGTTATAATCGCGAAGCTAGCCCTTAAGGAACGGAAAAGAAGCGAGAGAGAACGAAGCGGTGCGGCAGGGGTTGGGGATAATTTGGTGAATTGGTGAAAACTTTAGAGTGTTAATCAGCGCTATAATCCTAATGATTGCCGGCATTTTGTTCGTTCGGCGAAAATTTCGGCTGTACACCGACGGAGAATTCCGATAGCGAGTTTGCCACGAAAATACGAGAGATTTTGCTCGGACAATCCGCTCGCGGACGCGAAGGGGATACTGCGATGGCAATGGTAATTAGAAGGCAACCGTGGCAATTTACGCCACGCTCTCGCTCTCTTAGTCGCAAAACACACTGATAAGACTAAAAGGAAGACAGAGAGAGAGAGAGAGAGAGAGAGAGAGAGATTTTGTTGCAGAAGCCACAGCAATCGAAGCGGCAACTCGCTTAACGAAGCAATTAAGAACATAAGAATCCGCTAATTGGCTTTATCGCTCAAATAGCAGCGATACCGTATAATAATAATATTAACTATATTATCGAAGACGATTATTATTCATAAGATGAACGTTTTAATTAGCGTCCCGCTGCTATTTTCCTTCGGTATAATTTTTATGATTCACATGGGGTGGGATTTACTCTCATGTGTAAACACGGCGATGATGAAAAAATAATAGAACATTTTTTGCCTTCTCATAGAAGCTTTGTTTTTGCGAAACAAAAAAAATATATACAGTGAATCAAAAAAGTATTCATACACCTTGTTTTTTTGCGATAACTTTATAGACATAAGCGATACGCAAAGAAAGCCAATTTTATTTAATAGTACATCAGGTACAGAGGTAAACTGCAAATGGAGAATTTTTTCCCAGGAATAATAGAAGAATTATGCAAAATAAAACGAAAATTTTCGGGCCAAAAAAGTATTCTCACACTTACGATTGAGCTGCTAAACCTCGATATTCACTCACGGACGGTCTGACCTCTGCGTACAATGTAAACGAGTCTTCGTTTACACAATGGTTTTGACCTATTCCATGCGGCAGTAGATCTTCAAGATCTGAACAGACACGATGGTAAAGAAAAGCGACATATCAATATCCATGCGAGCTAGAGTGATTTTTATTCGGAAACGCGGTGAAAGTTATCGAAAAATTAGTAAAGATCCAAATCTAAGTTTCGCAACAGTGCAATACATAATAAAAAAATACGAAAGAACGAACAGCACAGAAAATAAGTCACGAACCGGTCGACCGAGAATACTAACGGTACGAGAGCGTCGGAGTATCGTTACAGAGGCTACAAAAAAACCGTTCACAAGTGCTCGCAGTTTAGCGAATGATGTCGCGTCAACATCGGGGAAGAGCGTGTGTCCCGAGGCTATTCGAAACGTTTTACATTCTGCTCAAATATACGGCGGAACTGCCCGCAAAAAACCATTATAATCTATATAAATAAAAATCAATTGCCGCATGTATGACGGATCATCACTTGAGAACGGCTCGACCGATTTGGCTGATTTTTTTTTTGTTGTGTTCGTAATATTCAGAACAAGGTTTGTATGAAAGAAATTTTTTGGAAGTTCCACCTGAAAAGTCGGAAATTTGAAAAATATAAAAATATGAAAAATATGGAAATAATTTGTGAAAATCTCAATAAAAAAAATGTGCCGTTCAGTTTGAAAAAGTTCAATATCTCGAGAAATATTAATCTAAGCAATTGGGTCGATAGGACCTTTTTTATAGGAAATTGAATTTCCAATAAATTTTTCTGTTTCAATTTTTTCGTAAAGTCAATTGTTTCGGAGATAACAGCAGAAAAACGAGGATTTTGGGTGAAAATCAACTTCAGTGACCCGTACCAACTCATCAGTGCAATTTACACTTCCGTCGCAAAAGGCACTTTTTCACATTGTTTTATTCTGAGTAAATCGAAACCAAGAACAATATGATAGCATAAAATGCGGCTGAGTTATGGAAATGTAAAAAAAAAAAAAATCGATTTACGTGTATTTTAGATGGAAAATTTTTGGGAAAGTACTTAAAATTAATATTACGGGGGTAACCTTCAGGGAATTTCTTACTCGATATATCCAACAAAATTTCGGGTGGGGACTGAAAAAAAAATAGTCGAAAAAAAAAATCGCCCTAATCTATATATATATAAATGAATCCCTATTTCCCTTGGTCACGCCATAACTTGAGAACGACTTTACCGATTTCATTCATCTTTTTTTTTTCAAGTTTTCTAATACTGTGTAGAAGGTTCTTACGGGAAGAAAAATTAAGAAAATTGCGCAGAAAATTGGAAAATTTCAGAAAACTGAACGACTATTTAACCTTCGCGCGTTTGACAGTTCCTGCGAAGCAAATGTGATTTAATAGATGCCTCGGTCGGCATCTATCGATCAAAAAATTCATTTATTCATTTCTTAGTGCACAGTCCATTCGATCTGAACGTTTATCCAGTTTTGAGTTTGTTGAGTGAGTTTTTTGAGTTCATCGCAATTAGTTCACCGCAATCACGGCTTATATTAAAAGTTTCATTTAATATCGATTTTTGGTAAGTTTTGATAGACTAACACGTGGTATACATGCTTATACAGAAACACTAAGGGAGTCAATTTTTTATTTTCAGTTACAATAAACACTATGTTTTTGAAATAATTTTGTTTTAAATTATTTATTCCAGTTCGAATTGAATGTTCATAGCTCAGACAGGACAACGTCTGTCGGGTCAGCTAGTTAATAATATAAATCGAGAAAAACGTTGAGGTTTCGCAAAAACCTACGTAAAAAAATCTAGAGAATTTTGGAAACGTGTCGTATTCTCGGATGAATCGAAGTTTAACATCTTCGGGTCCGATGGAAAAAAATTCGTCCGGTGGAAACCAAATACCGAGCTCCGACAGAAAAATTTAATACCGACTGTAAAGCACGGCGGAGGAAGCGTCATGGTTTGGGGCTGTATGGGATATTGTGGCGTTGGTAATCTGGCTTTTATATATGGTACAATGGAATGCTCAGAAGTATATCGACGTGTTGCGCAGCAATTTGAAAGCGAGTGTAGATAAAATGGGCCTGGATGGAAATTTCTACTTCCAACAAGATAACGACCCGAAACATACTGCCATGAAAACGAGGGAATGGTTACTGTATGTCTGCAAACAATTGATTACACCACCACAATCTCCGGACATCAATCCTATTGGAAATTTATGGCACTTGGTGGATGTAGAAATTAGAAAAAGAAAAATAACAAACAAATCCGATCTCCAAAGAGTGCTTTTAGAAGAATGGACGAAAATAGCAAAAGAAACAACGCAAAAGCTAGTAGAATCCATGCCTAAGAGACTCGAGGCGATAATTGAAGGAAAAGGGATGCGCACCAAATATTAGTTATACTTAACAACTATGATGATGTAGGTTTTCACTGTAATCGTAAGTGTATGAATACTTTTTTTGCCCGAAAATTTTCGTTTTTTTGGCATAATTCTTCTATTATTCCTGGGAAAAAATTCTCCATTTGCAGTTTATCTCTGCACCTGATGTACTATTAAATAAAATTGGCTTTCTTTGCGTGTCGCTTATGGCTATAAAGTTATCGCAAAAAAAACAAGGTGTATGAATACTTTTTTTACTCACTGTATATATTTTTTCTCCTTCACTTTGTGTAAAACGTCCTTTAATTATTTATCTTTACTCGAAATTTTTGCGATGCGTAGGAATTTAAAAAATAATTTGTTAATAGAAGTAAAATGTTGAGATGGAAAAGCAAAAAGAAAAATGTTGAGATGGTAAACAGAAAGAAAGTTTTATCTTTCGCGGACTATATCGAAATTTAATTTAGCGATAGAAAAAAAAAAAAAAGTATCGTACACGAGGAGGCTAGAATAAGAGCCGGGACGATCCTCGCCCCTTGTCTCGAGTAAAACGATCAACTGTCACGAGTACCGACAGTTCATTATTCACCGCGGAGACTAGAGAAAGGGAAAGGAAGCAAACGCGTGTAACAAAATTTATAATACAACACCGTAATATTACTTTTCGAGACTTATCAAGGGTGCGCGATCGCACGAAAGAGATGAAATTTAGCTGGAGAGTAAAATGGATTGAGTCACGCGGGATACAAGAGTTCCACCAATTTCCGTATACGCGTACGATTTTTATTCTTTTCGAGACGGCGGGTAAAAGCTTCCGGTAATGTATATAACCCGGGGACGCGAGAGCATTTATTTAAAGTGATGCGCGTGCCGCTTCCGTCGAAGTATAAAAACGAACGAAAGTGCTCGTAATTCCATTTGCTGTCTGTCGGAGATGCGTTATTTAATTTTGAAAAAAATGCACTCATCCGACCCCGATTGATTATGTGAGCGCGAAAGAATTGCGCGAAAATCGGATAATTAATGTCGCTGCGCTGTGATACTTTCGCGACACTTTTGCCGATTTAAAAGCTCACGGCGATAGGGTGATAACGCGCGATGAGGGTGGAGAGAGGGCTCGTTGGATCGCATCCACCATAGAGTGTAGCCACAATCTCTCGGAGCTCTCGTATTTCATCATAATTTCGCAATGGCCACTGCCCTGTCATCCTCCAATCTCTTATTCAGACTGATGATATTTGCTCAATTCGTGGAAATAAATTGTTGAAACGATGGCGAGACGATGTCACGTTATCGCGTCCTCGTGTACTCCGTCGTTCGTTCGCCCGTTATGGAGCGTACAAATTTTTTTGTTTTTTCAATCTAATTTATGTCAAGGGCTCACATACAGCTGCGCGCGCTCAAAATCGTCTAAATTTGATAAATTATCATAAAGTTTATATGGTGAAAAAAAAATTAAATTATTAATTTCACGTTGTTCATTAACTTTTCAATTATAAGAAAAAAAATGTTTATTTTTTTTTGTTTTTAATATTAACATTATTTGTTACGGGTATAAATGGACTACCGATGAAAACCATGGCGCCTCCTTGTCGACATCGTAATTTCATTAAAAATTATTCAATCTGCAAAAATAAGAAACTAATCTAGTAAAATAACGTAGTAGTAATAGTCTGACGGCGGGATTTTTATTTTATTTTATTTTTCAAAAATAAAGAAATTAGAGTATTCCAAACTTTAGTGTGCAATTTGAAGGAAAAACAAAATTTATGTTGAATAATTTATGAAAAATTGTCCAAGCCAAAAACGAAAAAAAACCTCTCGTCAGACTATAGAGAAAATCATTATCAAGATTTGAAAAAAAAAAAAGTTAAAAAATATTAAAAGTTGTCTGAGTTATCGTGCCGACACTGTCTAAAAACGTAGTTTCGAGAAAAATGCGTTTAAGATAGTAGTCTGGTAACTTGAACCGATTTTCATGTCTTTTTTGGAGGGCGTTTTTTTGTAGGAAAATAAAAATGAATCGTTTTGGATATTTAGAATGTTTTTATTTACATATTAAAGATACAAAAAAAATTTAGTTTGAAAAAATTTAATAGTCTATTATTATTATTATTATTGATCGAAGTTGGCACCTCGAAAAAAAAGCGCGTGGATGGCCCCGGTGATTTTCGCTCTTGATGTTATCTGAAATAAAAAATTCTTGATAATTCTTAATCTATAGACATGTCATTCTGGTCGAAACTACTGAAGTTAAATTTCTTTTTATTTCACAACCCCTTCTTTGCTAAAATAAAAAGACTTTAGCAAAGAAGGGGTTGTAAAATAAAAAGTTAGGGGTAAAGAAATTTCTCGGTAGTTCCGACGAGAACTATAAGTGTGCAGAGTAGCCTGTTAAAATTTGAAAGCAATCAGTTCGGTAGAAAAAAAGTTAGGACCCGGGCTGCCAACTTCGAGGTGCCAACTTCGATCAATAATAATAATAACAATGATAAACTATTAAATTTTTTCAAAAAATTTTTGTTTTGTATCTTTAATATGTAAATAAAAACATCCTAAATATCGAAAACGATTCATTTTTATTTTCCTACAAAAAAACGGCCTCCAAAAAAGACATGAAAATCGGCTCAAGTTACCAGACTACTACCTTAATGATCCAAGACGCGCCTCCGTTGGTGACTAGTCTTTTGTTATAAAATTGATTTCGGATAGTTTTTCATTTTGTCCCGTAGTCTCTCGTAAAGCTTCTCTCGTGGCTTCAAAGTCGAACGAGTAATACCGAACGACGATAAAAAGCATTTTAGTAATGGTCGTCCGTAGACCATACAAACGAATCCTTGTAAGCCTTGCACAGTGAAATTCCCCGCCTACTTGACAAAAAAAAAAGTATCCTTTCTGGCGTAGATACTTGCTCTACGTATATGTTATATACTCATTTCATCGCTGTCTCTTGTTGTACTTACGCTCGTTCGACTTAGCAAACAACTCTTCCGGGTTTCATACCCGGCAATTTTTTCCCTTCTTAAACTCATCTTCCTCGAGGATGGTCACTGTCCGAGAAGAATCCCGCGCGTAAGAAGAAAAAGAAAAGTCGACGGAAAAATAAACGAGAAAGAAAAGGGGGATTGATTGTGGAGAAATGAAGTAGAGAGAATTTCTGTGTACAGGGTGTCCCAAAAACGGGCACGTCATACTGACACGGGGGTTAGATTGGCTCAGGACCTATCAAAATAGACAGATCAGTGAAAAGTTTCGCAGTTTTCGAGAAAAATCGTCTGGTTTGATTTTTCGAAAAATCGCTACCTCGTACTTGTTATTCCACTACCATTGCTATGAATTACTTTTGGTTTATTCATTTTTTGTTCCTAAAATATGCCCCGTGTATCAGGGTTGGAGGTAGACAATTTGAACGCGCGTTGTAAAAATTAAATAACTCATTAAATGAAATTTTTTATATTTTTTTCGTTTCTTTAAACTCTCACAAAGGTACTATTTTTATTTTTTCTTTCTTGTAACCAATTTCCTTGCCGCTTTGGGTACCTACTTTGTTCGCTTTAGTGCCTTTGGTTTTTTCGGTCTCCTGACTGCGTATAAGTCCTTAAATATCAAAGATATTTGATATTGAAATATGTTCATTTTTTTTTCTGCAGCATCGGCGCTTTTAAAACGCTGATGTTTCGAGGGATCTGCAAAAAGTTGTGTATTCCAATCAAGAATATTAATCGTGAATATTGGAAAAGTCGATAGTGTCGATCGCGGGGCGTCGTTTCAACTAAAGTGTCAAAGAAGAGCAGAAAGAAATCTGGAGGAAAAAATAAATAATTAAAATGTCAACGATCAGTAACCTGTCAATTTTGCCTCGAATGGCTCATATTAAAAACAGGCGACAAACTTAATGGCGTAAGTCGTACGTACTTAACAGACAAGCGTAATGTTAGTTACGACCTTACGTCAACTAACGACGAAATCTATGCAGCACCGCGTCTTTGTGTATTATATAGCCAAAAGTGTAGACACTTCTTTTATAAGTCCTCTTATCCGCTTAGTAAACGCTCACGCTTTTGTCTCGCAGACTTTGCTGTTATAAAGTTCCTCGCTCCTCGCGTTGTAGACTTCTACAGTCTTTAACTCTTGCTCCTTTCTCTCTTCCCTCTCTCTCTCTCTCTCTCTCTCTCTCTCTCTTTTCTCTCTCGCTGTAATGTGACTCGAGTGGATAGAAAAGTCAAGATGTGCTTGCGCTTCAGTGGAATCACCCTTTCCGCGTAAGGGAAGAAAAGTTCTTAGACAGTCGATTTTCATCGAATATCGAAAAGCCGCATATATACGACAGCCCGCAAGAGTCTTCTTCGAGGCTGCCTACCACGGAGATGAAGAAGGAACGGTGAACAATGGCCAAAAAAAAAAAACACTCAAACTGTGAGAACGTCAACGATCACGCGGTTGCCTCTCACGCAGGCGTATAATTTTATTTAACCATTTATTTTTCTTTCATCCGTGACATGTTGCGCGCAATTTTCATGATTTCAAAATATTCTCCAAACAATCTTTCCATAAGTAATTTTATTTTAACGGTTTTATAATTAAGATTTTTCGGGTAGGGGCTTTGTTTTTTTTCATTAATTACAATTTCTGTATTATTATTCTGTATTGTGGAATAAAACGGTTTCCCGTTTTACTTTCGCTGGTATAATAAAGAGAGAAAGAGAGAGGGCGAAGAGCCGGAGGAAATAGAATGGAAACAACAAAAAACGATAAAAAGCAGGAGGTAGTGAAATAAATACTCGTAAAAAAAAAAAAAAAAAACAATTCCGGCGAACGTCCGGAGCGACAGCAGAGCGATGTAAACGCGGAGATTTTTTAAATTGAAAACCGCCGGCAACAATGGAAAAGCTTTGCTCGTGTCGTCTGTCAAATTCAATATTTGAAACGATTTATATTAATTGAAGATCCTCTCCCCTTTCTCCTCGACGCCACCGGCCATATCCGCGATCCCACACAAATTACAATACTTTTTGAATATATACATATATAGTTTTATTGTTTCCCGGTGATTACACGCTTTACGTGACCCCGTGGCTAACAATGGACCAAACACATCGCTCGCACGTTCAGAACGTTTCACTTATCAGATACAGTTGGCCTCTTTGTGTTCGTGTAGAGAGCTGGCTTTTCCCGCGTGCACGTAATAACGACGACAGAGATGTAATTTGTATATTGTTACGTTGTAGAAATTGGTATGAGAAAATGAGAGCGTCGCGCGGTTAAACTCTTCGATCACAGAATTTCCGATGATAAAGCAATAGCGGACGAAAGATACAGTGAGTCAAAAAAGTATTCATACACCTTGGTTTTTTTGCGATAACTTTATAGACATAAGCGATACGCAAAGAAAGCCAATTTTATTTAATAGTACATCAGGTACAGGGATAAACTGCTAATGGAGAATTTTTTCCCAGGAATAATAGAAGAATTATGCAAAAAAAACGAAAATTTTCGGGCCAAAAATGTATTCGTACACTTACGATTGAGCTGCTAAACCTCGATATTCACTCACGGACGGTCTGACCTCTGCGTACAATGTAAACAACTCTTTGTTTACACAATGGTTTTGACCTATTCCATGCGGTAGTAGATCTTCAAGCTCTGAACAGACACGATGGCAAAGAAAAGCGAAATATCAATATCCATGCGAGATAGAGTGATTTTTCTTCGGAAACGCGGTGAATGTATTCGAAAAATTAGTAAAAAACTAAATCTAAGTTTCGCAACAGTGCAATATATAATAAAAAAATACGAAAGAACAAACAGCACAGAAAATAAGCCACGAACCGGTCGACCGAGAATACTAACGGTACCGGTAACGGAGAGCGTCGGAGTATCGTTACAGAGGCTACAAAAAAACCGTTCACAAGTGCTCGCAGTTTAACGAATGATGTCGCGTCAACATCGGGGAAGAGCGTGTGTCCCCGGACTATTCGAAACGTTTTGCATTCTGCCCAAATATACGGCGTAACTGCCCGCAAAAAACCATTATTCAATAATATAAATCGAGAAAAACGTTTAGGTTTCACCAAAACTTACGTAAAAAAATCTATACAATTTTGGAAACGTGTCGTATTCTCGGATGAATCGAAGTTTAAGGGAGGGGTTAGGGTTTCAGCGTAAAAAAAAAACACTTTTTTGCGATTTTTTTTCTTCAATATGGATCGAGCAATTTTATTCGAACCTTTTGTACATTATTGAGCATACTTTTGACAATGTTGTGTCATTTTTTCCTGTAGAAATATTGAAGCATAAGCCCGTAACAGAGCTTCCCCCAGAACGTCTTGGAAAAAAAACAATTTGCGGTGTTCACTATAACTCAGCCGGAAATTATTTGAAAATGAAAAACCATGAAAATTTAGTCAAATTATAATCAAATCTTCCCCCCAACGTTCTCTGATAATTTTTTTGTTCATTTAAAAATTTTTGGCGGCCATCTAAAGTGTGAACTGTCATTTTCCACGAAAAATTCCGCCATTTTGTGGGTGGGAAACACCCTTAATGTAAAAAAAAAAATTTAACTAAACGTTGGGGGGAGGTATTTTATATGTAGAAAATGTGTACAAAGTTTGAAATGAATCGGTAAAGTAGTTTTTAAATGGCAGTGAACACGGACTTTGAAAAAGTAGTTTTGAGAAAAATGCGTCTAAAGTTTATGAAGTAAAAAAGTGAAGACAATTTTTTTTTTTTCCAACTTACACAGAATCATCGATTCCAGTTCGTTTCTTCTTTTAAAATATTGTGGTGTATAGTATACACTATATACTATATACACAATAGCAATGAATAAACTGTATACCTGTTCGACAGCTGTACTGCTAGCCCGACCGCCCGCAGCTGTTAGAGGTATAGCGTTAAAGGCCGGGAGATTAATAAGACAATAACTTCAAGAATATTGCTTAGATCGGTTTAAAATTTTAAGGACATATTCTTGAAATGTTAAACAATAAGATAAGACAAAAAAAAATTCGATTTTTCGAAAGTGAAAACCCTTAACCCGCCCATCTTCGGATCCGATGGAAAAAAATTCGTCTGGCGGAAACCAAATACCGAGCTCCAGCAGAAAAATGTAAAACCGACTGTAAAGCACGGCGGAGGAAGCGTCATGGTTTGGGGCTGTATGGGATATTATGGCGCTGGTAATCTGGCTTTTATAGATGGTACAACGAATGCCCAGAAGTATATCGACGTGTTGCGCAGCAATTTGAAAGCAAGTGTAGATAAAATGGGCCTGGATGGGAATTTCTACTTCCAACAAGATAACGACCCGAAACATATTGCCATGAAAACGAGGGAATGGGGTCTCTATAATGTCAGCAAACAATTGATTACACCAGCACAATCTCCGGACATGAATCCTATTGAAAATGTATGGCACTTGGTGCATGTAGAAATTAGAAAAAAAAAATTACCAACAAATCCGATCTCCAAAGAGTGCTTTTAGAAGAATGGACGAAAATAGCAAAAGAAACAACGCAAAAGCTAGTAGAATCCATGCCTAAGAGACTCGAGGTGATAATTGAAGCAAAAGGGATGCACACCAAATATTAGTTATAATTAACAACTATGATGATGTAGGTTTTCACTATAATCGTATGTGTATGAATACTTTTTTTGCCCGAAAATTTTCGTTTTTTTGGCATAATTCTTCTACTATTCCTGGGAAAAAATTCTCCATTTGCAGTTTATCTCTGTACCTGATGTACTATTAAATAAAATTGGCTTTCTTTGCGTATCGCTTATGTCTATAAAGTTATGGCAAAAAAACAAGGTGTATGAATACTTTTTTGAGCCACTGTATATAAACGATGCATACTGGAAAACTCGCATATTCGCTTACTCGTAATTTTTGCGCATTCACAAATGTTCCTCTACGAACGGAGAAGCTTTTTCAAATACCACGGTAATTCAATGTCAAAAAGCTCAAAGCGATAAAACTTTTACAAACCCAGAAATATATTTAAACGAAAAGCCAAACACATCTAAAGGAATATCATAAGCCTCCCAACTCTCCTCCATCATATTTCCAGGGGCTAATGTTTCTGTTACGATATATTAACCTTTCTGACATAGACCTATAGACATAGACATCTGATCGTACTCGCGAAGTTCGGAAACCCATTTTCCTGCCATAACCATTCTCTCGGCGCCATAATCATGTACTTCGCGGAAAATCCGAACGCTCATTGTACGCGGGTTATAATTGTTGAGAGGATTTTCCGCAAGCATAAATTGATAATATACATTCAATGTGTGGAAAGTTTTGCAACAGGCTTACCGCGCAACTCTAGTGCAATTCGGAGTTTATGCATTGAACTATCTATACAAAACGGTGAACACGTTCGTCGGTCGAATGACGTTGCTTTCGGGATGCGCAAGAGAATTTAGGCCACGATGGGCATTTACCTACGTCCACGTATCGTTAACGATGAATGCTCTGTACATATAAAGACTGTGTGTATGAGGCATTCAGCATGAAGTGGGATGATGATTAAAGTGCATTTAGAGTTATACGCAGCCAGGAGACCGAAGAAAGCTGATTTTTCAAGAATTTTTCCTGGAAAGACATTTTTGTTTATTAACGTAAAAATTTATATACGCATTGTTGTAACTTTTTACTTCATTTTCATATTTTTTATTTGTAAAAATAATTATTTTCAAAGCTCCTATAGCCCGATCTCCGGGAGCTCCTCTGAAAAAAGGTGTCTGGCGATGAGGGCGATATTTCCGGTTTGGATTATCCAAAATAAAAAAACCATAAAGATTCTATTAGTGGATAGATAAATCTAGGTATTGATCGAAGGAATAGTCGATATTTTAATTTTTCCCAAAATGGCGGCTCCAAAAAGAAAAAATTCCAATTTTCGACGAAAATTTTTTCGTTGAATTGTTTAAAAAAAATAGAAATAATTATAGGAAATCTTATTCCTTCGATCGATACCTGAAGAATATATCTGAGAAGGTTGTGTTAAAATTGCAGACCGATCGGTCGAGTCGTTTTTGAGAAATCGTGCTCACCGACTTTGAAAACACCGTTTTGAGAAAAACGCGTTCAAAGTTTAGACTGCCTACTTTGTAACGCTCCGAGCGTCCTTACAAATATGCATGTATCTCCAAGAATATTTGCCGGATCGATTTGAAACTTTCAGAGTATATACTCAAATATATGTACATTCCGAAAATGCAATAAAAAAAATCGATTTTTTGAAATTTCCAACTGCGTATAACCTCTTAAGGGATCACATACCGCCGTGCGCGCTGAATAACCGAGTAAATTTGAATAAATTATTATAATGGTTATATGGTGAAAAAAAAATTAAATTGATGATTCCACATTTTTTATTAACTTTTTAACTATAAGAAAAAAAACTTTTTAAGTTTTTTTCTTTAATATTAACATTATTTTTTACGGTTATAAATGGACTTTGATGGAAACCATCGCGCCTCCTTGTCGACATCATAACTTCACCTAAAATTAACCAATGTGCAAAAATGAAAAAGAATCGAAGTTGGCATCTCGAAAAAAAAGCGCGTGGGTGGCCCCGGTGATTTTGGCTCTTGATGTTATCTGAAATCAAAAATTCTTGATAATTCTTAATCTATAGACATGTCATTCTGGTCCGAACTACTGAAGTTAAATTTTGTTATTTATCCATGAAAAAGTTAAATTTTACGGATAAATAACAAAATTGCGGACTTTGGAAAAAAATACTTTTTTCCAAAGTCCGCCATTTTGTTATTTATCCTGGAAATTTAACTTCAGTAGTTCCGACCAGAATGACGATTCATTTTTATTTTCCTACAAAAAAACGCCCTCCAAAAAAGACATGAAAATCGGCTTAAGTTACCAGTCTACTACCTTAACTTTGTAACGGAGTGGAATTTGCTTAAAAGTTTTTTTTTTTTTTAAATTCTCAAAAGTATAAAGAATAAAAATTCACGAGCATAAAATGTAAAAAATTGTTGATCAATTTTTTGGGCAATTAGAGATTAAAAATGTCCTCGACCAATAATCATTCCATTTCACATTTACTACGGTAACCATTATACTTTTTCTATCTGTTAAATTTCTACGATTCTGAGCTTTTGTAAGAGTGGTTGAAAAATCGTCAATATCAAATTTAATTAATATCCGTAAAAATTAAATTATTCCCTCCGAACGTTCAAAAACAATTTTCAACGAATCCTGTCTTATACTCAGGCACTCAAACCGTTACAGTATACAGACAAACGAGTAGGTAATTGCTAATACGTATATATGTGGATTGGGTACCGGTTGCTAGGTTTACGCGAACTTGTATCTATCCACGAGCTTATATGAGAAGAGGATGAGAATTTCCGCTGCAGGATCAACAATATATACATATGAATACAGGACATTCCGTGTCAAATCGACGCGTTTGTACTTCTTCTTTTTTTTTTCTTCCTTGAGTTCGTATACAAATATTCATATTTTATCGAAAACAATAATTGTAAATTAAAGATTTTTGTTATTCGATCGTTGAAAAATGTATTTCTCAACAGTGCCCCGTACCGACAACATGATTCTTTGTAAGTAAATATTCATGAAAAATCGTTTATTAATGAAAATTGTGACGATTTTTTCTTCAAAACAAAATCGTAAAAATTATTACCCAAATACACGAGGTATTTATTTGAAAATCGCATAAAAACCGAATAACGTCAAGCACAGTTGTATTACCAGACATGATAATGCATAGTCGGTCATTTGTGGCCTCGTTTGTCGGTCAGGTTTTCCGCAGTTTCCCTGTACCTTTGTGAAAATCTAATGCGGCAGTGCCACAGTCACGATTAGAAAATGGCGGCTGCGAAAAACACTCTGGCTGGGGGGAAGTCTCAAGAAATCGAACGGGGGAAAAAAGATGAAGGGACGATGGTAACGATTAATAATTGAACAAAAAAAAATAGATAATAACGTTTAGGTATCTGGAACTATCGTTTTGTTGAGTTTTGTTGGATTTTGTTGTTTAAACGCCCCATGTAAAGACTTGCCGGATCGAGAGATCGCCCGGGGAGAAAATGAACCGGTATAGGAGACATTTCGTGCTCCCGGGCGAAACCATTTTGTCCTGAAACGTGTATGAAGTTTGGTAAACGCGTGGATGTCTTCGACTGGTGTATAATAATATACAGACATATACGTGTGCCCATCACGGAACCCGTCGCAAACATATTTATCCATATAGAACAATCGAGAGTATCTCTCTCTCTCTCGTTCTCTCGTGATAGTTTCATTTCAAATCACGACGAGAGAATAAAGTCTCTGGTACATATATATATATATCGCGACTAGCTGCAACATCCAGCATCAACCCCCTTCCACCCTGTCGAGAGAAACATCGCCCTTTTCCTCACAATACAGTAAATTGAGAACTAAAACTCGCCCTGAGCTGCTTGTACGTAATTGTTTTGTCTGAATATATACGTAACTTAATTTTACTATATATATCCAATAATTAACGCCAGTGTGCATTATCTTTTGTGCCGTACAAACGTTTTCTCGTTCATTCGAGATTTCAACGAAATTTCATTAACGTAATAGACAATTAAACAGACACGGCCCGTGCAATTAGAATTAATTTCTGTCATTGGCACTTGACAAAGAATTAATTATCTTTCGGTACTACTGAATTTTCATTGAAATTTCATTGAAATTTCATAAAATTCATTATCCCGAATGGACATTCTTTAATATCATTACGTTTCGCACAAATGGGATCCTCTAAATGACAAAAAAAATTGACAACACGGTGACGCTGAGACGACAGTGGAAAAAGTCTTTATTTTGTTCCGTGAGTGAGTTCATTGAGCTTCACCGAGTCCACGAAACTGTGAACAGACGATATATATTTGTGTGTGCGGCACACTCCATGCTAAATTTTTTTACGAATTTATCGAATAGATTTGTAAAATGAAGGATTGATCGCAGGGACGCGCATAATTCTTATCCATAACGGTGATCGGCTGAAAATAAGTGAATTTCGAAATTTTACCGTTAAATCGCGCAATCGGCGATGTCAAAAAACGTTCTATAATGGCAGTTCTGCGATTGGAATGTCTGTCTAATTTTGGGCATACCCAAAACGTCTTGTTTCAATCCGAATAATTCCAAGAGCCAATGAGGCAGGACCGTGGTTCTACAGATTCCAACTGTACACCTACCCAACTGTCACCGATCAAACTGACACGAGCATACGAATATTTCGCAATATTGTCACGACAAAACTGTTCCCGAACGAAACTCTCACCATTAAAACTGTCACCGCACAAACTGTCACCACTCAACTCTCCTCAATCTCTATTCGACGCGTGCAGAAATCTTCACGAACAAAACTATCACCGTCTAAACTGTCACGGTCTCAACGGTATTTTGCGCAACTGTAACGCAGCGGAATAGTCCCAATTCAGACGGTGACAGTTTAGATGGTGAAGGTTTAGACCGTGACGGTTTAGACGGTGATAGTTTTGTTCGTGAAGATTCTGCACGTGTCCAATAGAGATCGGGGAGAGTTGAGTGGTGACAGATTGTGCGGTGACAGTTTTGATGGTGAGAGTTTTGTTCGGGAACAGTTTTTCGTGACAATATTGTGAAATATTCGTATGCTCGTGTCAGTTTGGTCGTGACAGTTGGGTAGGTGTACAGTTGGAATCTGTAGAACCGCGGTCCTGCTGCCAATGACAATTTTTACTTTTTTTTTCAACCACCATTAAAACTGTCACCGCACAAACTGTCACCACTCAACTCTCCTCAATCTCTATTCGACGCGTGCAGAAATCTTCACGAACAAAACTATCACCGTCTAAACTGTCACGGTCTCAACGGTATTCTGCGCAACTGTAACGCAGCGGAATAGTCCCAATTCAGACGGTGACAGTTTAGATGGTGAAGGTTTAGACCGCGACAGTTTAGACGGTGATAGTTTTGTTCGTAAAGATTCTGCACGTGTCCAATAAAGATCGGGGAGAGTTGAGTGGTGACAGTTTGTGCGGTGACAGTTTTAACGGTGAGAGTTTTGTTCGGGAACAGTTTTGTCGTGACAATATTGTGAAATATTCGTATGCTCGTGTCAGTTCGGTCGTGACAGTTGGGTAGGTGTACAGTTGGAATCTGTAGAACCGTGGTCCTGCCGCCAATGACAATTTTTATTTTTTTTTCAACCACCATTAAAACTGTCACCGCACAAACTGTCACCACTCAACTCTCCTCAATCTCTATTCGACGCGTGCAGAAATCTTCACGAACAAAACTATCACCGTCTAAACTGTCACGGTCTCAACGGTATTCTGCGCAACTGTAACGCAGCGGAATAGTCCCAATTCAGACGGTGACAGTTTAGATGGTGAAGGTTTAGACCGTGACAGTTTAGATGGTGATAGTTTTGTTCGTGAAGATTCTGCTCGTGTCCAATAGAGATCGGGGAGAGTTGAGTGGTGACAGATTGTGCGGTGACAGTTTTAACGGTGAGAGTTTTGTTCGGAAACAGTTTTGTCGTGACAATATTGTGAAATATTCGTATGCTCGTGTCAGTTTGGTCGTGACAGTTGGGTAGGTGTACAGTTGGAATCTGTAGAACCGCGGTCCTGCGCGCCAATGACAATTTTTTTTTTTTTTCAATTTTGCAACTTCATTTTGCAAATCGATATCCCAGAATGTTGATTTTAGTTAAAACGCTCCATAGTACGAATCTGTGTAATGACCCACGCGGTGAACTTGATGACTTTCGAAGCGGTTTCCCGGCGTTTGTGGAATGGAGAAACCGAAACGATAATAATGGAGAGAGAGAGAGAGAGAGAGAAAGAGAGATCGAAGTATAGTTGAAACGGAGAGAGTAAGAGAAAAAACAGTTCGAGCAGACGTTGAAAGTTGGCAGTGAACCGTTGGTGTGGTTGGTTGGATCTGAAGAACTTTGCAGTGGATGGCAACGGCGGGTGGTCACCAAATGTCAGAACCTAGAGACTGCTGTACGACGCTTCACAGGGACTACGACATGATTCTTAGTTTCTATATATGGAGACTCGAATTGTCGGGCATGACGACGAGATCAAATGGCATCTGCGCTGGTACACGAAATGAGACGACCAGAGAGAGAGTGAGGGAGAACCGAATCTGGGTATGGATCTAACGCCCCTAAGGAGGACGCGGACGAAAACGACGAGTTCTCCCGACGCTACCTTGTCATGTTTCACTGATATACGAGAGGTATGTGTACATATGTAACAGTGTACATAACCCTGATATTACATATATATATATACATAAGCAAGGAAGGGATATTCCGCTCTCGTCTTCAAGCCGCACACCAAATCTTGTCTCTTCCATCCCCTAAAGGATACGATCCCTTGACCCCTTCCGGTATAACATCTATCTCCCTATCCTTGGACGACGCACTCACGGATCACGATTCAAGAGCAGCCAGGTTGTCCATCCCTCGTGAGGACAATATCGAGCAGCGTAATAAAAGCCATTAGCCTTTTCAATAACGACATCACACTCGCTAGATTTATCCGATCGATACTTCTTTTACAACACAATTTATCAGCACTTATTTCCTCATTACTAAATCATTTTTTATCGTATGAAAATTGTCTGCAACCCTTCATAATCTATAATAAATTATGTACGTTGAGAAAAACCTACAGTCATTATTTCACAGTTCGAAGTTTACTTTACGGCGGAACTGAAAATAGGGTTGACTGGTACATATTAAAGAGTTCATTGACCTAGGGATAACGATGTGCGAGGGTCTGTCGTCGATTGAGATTTCGTCTGCAATGGGAATTTTCCAGCAAGAGAGAGAGAGAGAGAGAGCGACGCCGGCGCATTGGAATACTGCCAATGTTAGTGTAATTAGCGCTATGATAATTTTCTCTAATGTTGACCATTAACCCAGTTTAGTTTGAGTTAAAAAAAAAGGACAATTAGTTAATGGCTGGTCCGATATCGCTATAGCTCTGTGTGCATGACGATCGTTACGTCTGGTTACAGGATACGCAGTTATTCATATTCTTCGTAGAATATTACTACTCTTTCCAATGAACAATCTGTCGTTTACTCTCTCTCTCTCTCTCTCTCCCTCTCTCTCTCTCTCACTCTCTCTCTCTCCCCCTCACTCTCTCACTCTTTTACTTGATATTTCCTAACGTTTATTCCATATCAGGATGATCGTTTGTTTCTATCTTTTATCAAACAAATTACCCAGTACAAAAAACACATTTAACCGTATATTTTATCTTGTATCTTCGTTTCCTCTTCCTTTTTCGAATCTTTTTCGTCTCTTCTCTCAACGTCACGTTTCAACAAGACATTTTGATTCTACTGAAAACTCCATCGAACGTTATAGGGCACTTTGATCGATCAGCATAGTCAGACTAATCGGCCGAATGATAATCTTACTACTGTAATGAAGCTGACAGTGTTTGTATGTTTGTTAGAACGCGCTAGTCTCAGGAAATACTAACACGATTTGAAAATTTTTTTTTTGCATTAGTTAGCCCGCTTATTCGGGAAAGCTCTAGACCATATAACTTTGTGCCATCACCTTAAGGAATGGCGGCGGCGTCGGTTTATTTTTTTTAGTGATTCGTCCTTTGTTTTTACCACATCATTCCCGGATGGTATTTATCATTAATGGGGTGCACTTGGTTATGTGCTCATAATGCGTATCAGATATATATGATTCAAATTCAACGAGGGCGAAATCGCGGGGCACAGCTAGTTGATTAAGGTAGTAGTCTGGTAACTTAAGCCGGTTTTCATGTCTTTTTTGGAGGGCGTTTTTTTGTAGGAAAATAAAAATGAATCGTTTTGGATATTTAGGATGTTTTTATTTACATATTAAAGATACAAAAAAAAATTTGTTCGAAAAATTTTAATAGTTTATTATCATTATTATTATTGATCGAAGTTGGCACCTCAAAAAAAACTTTGAAAAAAAAAGTTTTTTTTTCCAAAATCCGCCATTTTGTTATTTATCCATGATATTTAACTTCAGTAGTTCCGACCAGAATGACATGTCTATAGATTAAGAATTATCAAGAATTTTTGATTTCAGATAACATCAAGAGCCAAAATCACAGGGGCCACCCACGCGCTTTTTTTTCGAGGTGCCAACTTCGATCAATAATATTAATAATAATAAACTATTAAATTTTTTCAAACAAATTTTTTTTTGTATCTTTAATATGTAAATAAAAACATCCTAAATATCCAAAACGATTCATTTTTATTTTCCTACAAAAAAACGCCCTCCAAAAAAGACATGAAAATCGGCTTAAGTTCTTAGACTACCTTACCAAAATTCATCACTCCTAGAACGATTTATGTTGTTCTAGTTAAAATGATAAACGTTATGATTTTTGTTGAACGTGCACAACTTTTGTCGTTGAAGCTCATTGACAATGAGATTGTGAGATAGGCTTTAAAGTAAAATGTTACAATGTCATAATTCATTAAATTCTCTTGATTGGGTGATAAATTGATGAACTTCTGATTGTCCGAAAAACAAAGGGTATGACCGGGAAAGATTTGATTAGACGTAGGAGAGGATAACTTTGGGTTATAACTTTTCGTATATTTGAAGGCGTAATTGTCAGGGAAGCGACGTTATTCCGACGAACGATGCTATTAACACACGAGCGGCTTGCATCAATATTCAGATCCGTATCGCCGCGTGTCTCCACCCTATCTACGAATTGCTCTGGCGAACAGAAAGGGCGTTATCCGCGTTACCTTCGGACGTTAAATCTCGTTGCTCGAGTCCTTTTCCCTTTCTAACACTCCTGTATCTATATTCCTATACGAATATATTATATATATTATATATATATCGAATATATAAACCTCGCAGTCACGCGGAAACATCGCGCAGGGGCATAGTACGAAGAGATCGCAGGTGCCGTATCTCGAGAGACTCTCGCCGCGAGAGCTCGTGAAATTTTACTCTCCGATCGTTATACGCGACTAGCCGTATCCACGTCTTAGCCGTAAAACTCGGCGTATACGATAGTTATTACAAGTTATGTATATGTGCTCACTTCTTCATGCCATCCGCATAAACCAGTTACAGGCCAAGATAGACCGATGCGCCATTTCGACATTAATTCCCGTTGTTTCCGACGACAAATAAATTTAAGGTAGTAGTCTGGTAACGTCTTTTTTGGAGGGCGATTTTTTGTAGGAAAATAAAAATGAATCGTTTTGGATATTTAGGATGTTTTTATTTACATATTAATGATACAAGAAACATTTTTTTTGAAAACATTTTATAGTTTATTATTATTATTATTATTATTGATCGAAGTTGGCACCTCGAAAAAAAAGCGCGTGGGTGGCCCCGGTGATTTTGGCTCTTGATGTTATCTGAAATAAAAAATTCTTGATAATTCTTAATCTATAGACGTGTCATTCTGGTCGGAACTACTGAAGTTAAATTTCATGGATGAATAACAAAATGGCGGACTTTGGGAAAAAAAACTTGTTTCCAAAGTCCGCCATTTTGTTATTTATCCATGAAATTTAACTTCAGTAGTTCCGGCCAGAATGACATGTCTATAGATTAAGAATTATCAAGAATTTTTTATTTCAGATAACATCAAGAGCCAAAATCACCCGGTTTCGAGGTGCCAACTTCGATCAATAATAATAATAATAATAATAAACTATAAAATTTTTTCGAAAAAAATTTTTTTTGTGACTTTAATATGTAAATAAAAACTTCCTAAATATCCAAAACAATTCATTTTTATTTTCCTACAAAAAACACCCTCCCAAAAAGACATCAAAATCGGTTTAAGTTACCAGACTATTACCCTAAAAATCTATTTTCAAAATCTACTTCCAAATATGCGTGTAAAGACTTCAAAGTCTTTACGAATATGCGCATAACTTGGAGAATATTTGTCGGATTAACATGAAATTTTCTGTGTATAATACTTAAATATAAGTACATTACAAAAATGAAAAAAGAGAATGGAATGTTTCTTTTGATAATGGATTGCATTTTTCATCATCTCCAAAAATACAATAATGTTCTTGGAGCCTCAATCAATTTTTAATCTCAACAACTCTGTATACTTATTCGCGCATTATCCAAATTGCTCGTGAATTATGGGTGGCCCGATCCGACAGATAAATTTCTCGGTATAAAGGTAGCGGTACATCAAGTGCTAGCGAGCGATAAGAGGGCACACCACTTTACATGTTAAAATTTGTCTTTCGAATCCTTTTGTTCGCCAGCCAGTCGATGCACATGCGCTGAAATATTTATCGCAGGTGTCATAGACGCGACTATAAATTATTCCAATCCCATTATCTGACACTTAGGCCCAAAGTGTTGCTCGATATTTCACGAGGAATAAAAGTAAAACGAAGATGAAAAACAACAACGAAAAAAATAAAATAAATAACCCCCGTGACATTGTACCTCGTTGAAAATATCAAAATAAAAGACGCCCGTCTCGGCGCCAAAGTGATAAATTTTTTCCTTCTTTCAAGTGTCCAAACTCTCATTTTATCCAACGGATAATATATGCATGTATATTGTACGCTGAAACGAGGTGCGGACAATGGTTTTGCATCGTTTTTTATTTTATTTTTTCTTCTTTTTATTTCCCTCATGTCGGCTTTTCAGCCGAGGTTCAAAGGACAACCTATCGCCGTAGTAGCGATATCCGAGCACATTGTGGCTTTCCTCGCTTCTCGCTACACTATGGACCAATCGAGAGACGGGTTTCTCAGTGCGGCAGGGGGAGGATCTTTCGGATTTCGGGTCACGAGCGAGGGAGCCTTCACCGTCAGGGCACGAAGCCCACGATGAAAACCACGGTCTCGACAGTTTCTCGAAAGCATCCGCAATGCCATACGCCAGTAATCCTGCTGCACTCTTATGCACGGATATATACGGATATATACGTATATATATAAAGGTTTATATACCGCAGCAGCACGACAGGAATAAAATGAGAGAAAATATAAAATGTGCCACCGGCGTGTATTTTTTTTAATTTTTTTTTTATGATAAATGCACGAGTACACTGTAATTTAAGATTAGAATTCCTATAATAACGACAACAACAGTAATAATTTCGCCAATTTAAGGGCTAACATATCCCTGATATTTTCAAAAAATCAATTTTTTTCTTACAGTTTTTAGATCTATATATTTTTAAGAATTAAAAAAAAAATTCTCAAGAAAATTCCACTCCGTTACAAAGTTACAGCAATAAATGGGAGACTAGCCGTAAGTTCACGTTGTACCTGCCAGAAACTTTAAACGTGTTTTTCTCGAAACTACGTTTCTAGACAGTGTCAGCACGATAACTCCGTCAATTTTTAATACTTTTTATAAATCATTAAACACTATTTATCTTTGAGTAAAAAAAAAATTCCCTTCGTCAGACTATTACTACGGCATTATTTTACTAGAATCTTTTTTTATTTTTGCAGATTGGATAATTTTTGTTGAAGTTATGATGTCGACAAGGAGGCGCACATGGTTTTCATCAGTAGTCCATTTATACCCGTCAAAAGTACCATGATATTTAAAAAAAAAAAATTTTCTTACACTTGGAAAGTTGATAAAAAATGTGAAATGAACAATTTAATTTTTTTTTCCATCATATAACCTTTATGATCATTTTTTCAAATTTACTCGGTATTCAGCGGGCGCAGCCCCCCCCCCCCCCCCCCTCTTGAGCCCCCTGTTATCTGAGGCCTCAACTAAAATCTTGGTAAAAGATAGGTAAAGTGGTATAAGGATGAGAGAGAGATAGAGAGAGAATAGACGATGGAGAATATAGAGTGAAGCCCCCAAGAGCCAGGTATCAGTCAGGTAAACTAAGCTTCCTTGTTAATTGAGGCGTTAGCTGATCTCCAAAGCTGCTACAGAGAGAGAGTGAGAGAGAGAGAGGGAGAGAGAGAGAGAGTGAAAGGGACTGCACTAAAGCTCTTGTTCAAGTGGCATCAGCCCAGGGCTATCCCCGATTTCCCTGATAACCGCATGGGGCATTCGAGCCAATGTTAGTGTACGAGGTAGTAAATGGCATTCTCATCATCGTCTATATCGGTCTAAAGCTCCTCGGACAAATGCTCGATGATCAAGATTAAGATATCACATAACATCGTGAAAACCCGATGCGTCAGTCATTCGATTCCGACGTAAACTTTTGAAAATATGCCAAATTAACCAATTGCTATTCTAACAAATTCTGTTCGACCGTTGACATTCATTAAGGTAGTAGTCTGGTAACTTAATCCGATTTTCAAGTCTTTTTTGGAGGGCGTTTTTTTGTAAGAAAATAAAAATGAATCGTTTTGGATATTCAGGATGTTTTTATTTACATATTAAAGATACAAACAAAAATTAGTTTGAAAAAATTTAATCGCTTATTATTATTATTATTATTGATCGAAGTTGGCACCTCGAAAAAAAAGCGCGTCTATAGATTAAGAATTATCAAGAATTTTTGATTTCAGATAACATCAAGAGCCAAAATCACCGGGGCCACCCACGCGCTTTTTTTTCGAAGTGCCAACTTCGATCAATAATAATAATAATAAACTATTAAACTTGTTCAAACTAATTTTTTTTTGTATCTTTAATGTGTAAATAAAAACATCCTAAATATCCAAAACGATTCATTTTTATTTTCTACGGCTGAAGTTAAATTTCAATAACAAAATAGCGGACTTTGTAAAAAAAACATTTTTTCCAAAGTTCGCCATTTTGTTATTTAACCATGAAATTTGACTTCAGTAGTTCCGACCAGAATGACATGTCTATAGATTAAGAATTATCAAGAATTTTTGATTTCAGATAACATCAAGAGCCAAAATCACCGGGGCCACCCACGCGCTTTTTTTTCGAGGTGCCAACTTCGATCGATAATAATAATAATAATAAACTATTAAATTTTTTCAAACAAATTTTTTTTGTATCTTTAATATGTAAATAAAAACATCCTAAATATCCAAAACGATTCATTTTTATTTTCCTACAAAAAAACGCCCTCCAAAAAAGACACGAAAATCGGCTTAAGTTACCAGACGAATCTTAAGTTACCTTAACGAATCTCATTATCTCGCGCGCTGAAAATCGAGTAAATTTGAAAAATTATTATAAAGATTATATGCCGAAAGAAACTATGTTTTTCGCGACAGTGTCAGCACGATAACTCCGTCAATTTTTAATATTCATTATATTCCGTCAATTTTTTATAAATTATTAAGCACTCATTTTTTTTGTTTTAAATTGCATACTAAAGTTTGAAATACTGTAATTTCTTTATTAAAAAAAAAATAAAAATATCCCTCCGTCAGACTATTACTACTACATTATTTTACTATATTCTTTTTTATTTTTGCAGATTGGATAATTTTTGTTAAAGTTATGATGTGGAGAAGGAGGCGCGATGGTTTTCACCGGTACTTCATTTGTACCCGTAACAAAAATAATGTTAATATTAAAAAAATAAAAATAAAAAAATTCGTTATCGTATAGTTGAAGAGTTAGCGAAAAATGTGAAATCAACAATATAATTTTTGTTTTCACCTTATAACCATTACAACATTTTTTTTCAAATTTACCCGGTTTTCAGCGTGCGCAGGGATCTGGTGAGCCGTTAAAACTCCGGTGAATCCATTAAGAGTCCGGAAAAGTTGAGTTCGATGGAACGAAATGACAACGCGAGACGGGACTTGATTAACCGGGCGAACCTTTGATGCACATGAGCGTCCTGTAAATATCCCAGCCGCACGGATATGGGGGAAGTCGCGGTCCGAGCAAGGGCGCTAAAATAGCCGAGTATAGGGGCGGTCGAGAGGGCGAGGGGTTTTCGCATCGCGAATGGAAGATTAGGCCTGGTGAGCACGTGTGACAGTCGAACGGCCAGCATAAATTAGATAGCGTGGAATCGTGGTCCGGTGGAGTTTGCGTGTGGAACGCGTCCCCCCGGTAACAAGACAATTAATACACGGACTGTTGGACGCGAGTGAAATATCTATATACGCAAGGCAACGCTAACCATATATGGCGAGGCTCGGTCGGTACAACACGTACGAGGAGGTTTGGAGAAGGACGCTGAGAGAGAGAGAGTGAGAGCGAGAGAGAAAGGGGTAGGATGGGTCGTGTTTGGACCACTGTTGGATCCTGCTGTTCGCTTTGGACCTCCTAACAAACGTGCCGGATGAAGCGTGCTTCTCTTCTATTCCTGACCATCCACCAGTGTAGTTCCCACCCTATGGGTGTTGTATTCATCCTATAGCAGATACTAACAGCACGCTGTGTGTTTCGTGCCTTGTTGTTGGCGCTGTTACGCCACTGTTTCTCTCACCCCTCGTCCCTTCCCTTCCTCCCCGGAATTCTCGCGGTTCTGTTTCTCCTACTGGCTCGAATCTCGATCTGTTGTTAATATACGACAAATATATTGTTCATAGTAACAGCAAGCACAGCGCCATTCCCCTTCTTTGTTAGAAATCCAATGGTACTATACACCACGAACCTGGCTTCTATCTATATATGTTGACTATTGCGGTCGGCCTTTAAGGCCATTCAATTTCGATACGATGGTCGAAACACCAGGACCCTGTTGCCTGTTGTCTCGCTGTATATACGATCGAACAAAATTGCCACTGGAATGGCGGAGAGAGACGAGTGGATGAGCCTACACAGAGCTTCCGCGCCGATTGAAGATTCGCAGATACACACATAGCCCACAATCCGTGCAATCATATGTCGTATTTTACAGAGTGCTCTACCCGGGAATTTCGAACATTCGACGTAATGAAATTGTACGATCGCATCGTAGAGACCCGTAAGGATTCGGTGTCTCGTGCCCGCGTTTAAATTATTTCGTATGCAGAAACAACGGCCGAGTGTCTGCGAGCAATTTGACTCGCGATATTATATCGTAACCGAACGACAACGATATATATACGGGGCACGCGAATGCCGTACGGTTCTGGCAGTCTCCCAAGTTGAAACAGCGACGCGGTGAGTCCATCACTGGATAGGTGAACGTTTCCAGACGTCTTGGGTAGAAATTGTGGTGGGGCTCCAGCTGGATTCACCTAATTATCACGGCCTAACGCTAAGGATCTGTTTAGAGATTCGATCGGATACCATAACCGAAATGAAACGGTCGTAAAATGGATTCCGACGGGAATCCCGGACTGGTTTCGTAACTGTGTCCAGCTCTACATGATTCCCCGAGTGAAACGAATGTTCCGTCTCACTTGGGAAATCTCGAGCCTCGCCTCGACCATCGTCCGAAAACTGATTTTTTTTTTTTCGTTTTCCGCGTTTTTCTCATTGATATTTTGAGCTTTCGACTAAAACTCGGTGTTATTCGTAATCAACGATTTTGAATTTTGAAGGGGGTTTTGTAAACGTCTCGAGTAGACTCAGAGAATGCACTTTTAGATCATCCCGATATCTCAATTATTGTAGCCGTGACAGCGGATTGAAAATCGACTAAAAAAATGAGAAGGGGTATGTATGGAGAAATTCGCAAAAATCAATGGTCCGACTTTAAAAATCTGTGAAAAATCGAAAAATAATGATAGCACAATGATTCAAGCGCCATTTTAAAGGGTGTTCGATCACGAAAAGAATGAGCACAGAGTGGGGTTCCAACTCCATCGGGAAGCAACGTTACAGCGATTTTAGTGAAGCCACTTCTGTTTGGCCGAAATGCAAAAAAATTTTGAATTTTTAAATTTTCTTCTAGGACGCTATATCGATGTATTTTGACTCACTGATTACTAATTCAGCAGCTATTTCTTTGAAAAACTCGAAATCTCATTGAAAATCATCCAAAAAGTGATTTTTTTCTTTGTTTGCCTTTTCCACATTGATATTTTGAGAATTCGACTTAAATCCGGTGTTATTCGTAATCAGCGGACAATTTCCGATCGCATAGGGTATCGCAACATTGAAAAAAGAGAAAAAAAAATTTTTGAATTTTTTTGCCCACCTTTTCGGAAACCGAAAAATCTCGAAATTTCAAATGGGCATAACTTGGCTCCCGTTTCATCGATTTTGGGTTTTGACGAGCGTTTTCAAAACGTCTCGAGTAGACTTAGAGAATGCATTTTGGATCATCCCGATATCTCAATTATTGTAGCCGTGACAGCGGATTGAAAATCGACTAAAAAAATGAGAAGGGGTATGTATGGAGAAATTCGCAAAAATCAATGGTCCGACTTTAAAAATCTGTGAAAAATCGAAAAATAATGATAGCACAATGATTCAAGCGCCATTTTGAAGGGTTTTCGATCACGAAAAGAATGAGCACAGAGTGGGGTTCCAACTCCATCGGGAGGCAACGTTACAGCGATTTTAGTGAAGCCACTTCTGGTTGGCCGAAATGCAAAAAAATTTTGAATTTTTAAATTTTCTTCTAGGACGCTATATCGATGTATTTTGACTCACTGATTACTAATTCAGCAGCTATTTCTTTGAAAAACTCGAAATTTCATTGAAAATCATCCAAAAAGTGATTTTTTTCTTTGTTTGCCTTTTCCACATTGATATTTTGAGAATTCGACTTAAATCCGGTGTTATTCGTAATCAGCGGACAATTTCCGATCGCATAGGGTATCGCAACATTGAAAAAAGAGAAAAAAAAATGTTTGAATTTTTTTGCCCACCTTTTCGGAAACCGAAAAATCTCGAAATTTCAAATGGGCATAACTTGGCTCCCGTTTCATCGAATTTGGGTTTTGACGAGCGTTTTCAAAACGTCTCGAGTAGACTTAGAGAATGCATTTTGGATCATCCCGATATCTCAATTATTGTAGCCGTGACAGCGGATTGAAAATCGACTAAAAAAATGAGAAGGGGTATGTATGGAGAAATTCGCAAAAATCAATGGTCCGACTTTAAAAATCTGTGAAAAATCGAAAAATAATGATAGCACAATGATTCAAGCGCCATTTTAAAGGGTGTTCGATCACGAAAAGAATGAGCACAGAGTGGGGTTCCAACTCCATCGGGAAGCAACGTTACAGCGATTTTAGTGAAGCCACTTCTGTTTGGCCGAAATGCAAAAAAATTTCGAATTTTTAAATTTTGTTTTAGGACGCTATGTCGATGTATTTTGACTCGCTGATTACTAATTCAGCAGCTATTTCTTTGAAAAACTCGAAGTTTCATTGAAAATCATCCAAAAAGTGATTTTTTTCGTATTTCGCGTTTTCCACATTGATATTTTGAGATTTCGACTAAAATTCGGTGTTATTCGTAATCAGCGGACAATTTCCGATCGAATAGGATATCGAAACATTGAAAAAAGAGAAAAAAAAATTTTTGTATTTTTTTGCCCACCTTTTCGGAAACCGAAAAATCTCGAAATTTCAAATGGGCATAACTTGGCTCCCGTTTCATCGAATTTGGGTTTTGACGAGCGTTTTCAAAACGTCTCGAGTAGACTTAGAGAATGCTTTTTGGATCATCCCGATATCTCAATTATTGTAGCCGTGACAGCGGATTGAAAATCGACTAAAAAAATGAGAAGGGGTATGTATGGAGAAATTCGCAAACATCGATGGTCCGACTTTAAAAATCTGTGAAAAATCGAAAAATAATGATAGCACAATGATTCAAGCGCCATTTTGAAGGGTTTTCGATCACGAAAAGAATGAGCACAGAGTGGGGTTCCAACTCCATCGGGAGGCAACGTTACAGCGATTTTAGTGAAGCCACTTCTGTTTGGACGTAATGCAAAAAATTTTTGAATTTTTGAATTTTCTTTTAGGACGTTATGTCGATGTATTTTGACTCGCTGATTACTAATTCAGTAGCCATTTCTTTAGGAAACTCGAAATTTCATTGAAAATCGTTCAAAAAGTGATTTTTTTCGTTTTCCGCCTTTTTCCCATTGATATTTTGAGATTTCAAGTAAAACTCGGTGTTATTCGTAATCAGCAAAAAAATTCCGATCAAACGGGGTATCGAAACGTTGTAACGAACGAAAATTTTTTTTTTTTTTCAACTTTTAACCGTAGAATCAACCATTTAAATATAATAAAATACTTTTCTCATCCGAAACTAATTTAAGTGCAGTGCAATATATGAAATACTTGATATTATTATAATTTAACGTGTATGACCTCTCGTGTAACTTTTAACGAGAAAACGTACATAGAAAGCAGAATTTTACTCACAAGAGAAAAACCCGTGGCAATGTACTTTCTGCATTAAAGTTGCAACAATTAAAGTTTTAATTACAGCTGAAAAAAATAACGTCCACGGACCACCCTTTCCAGTGTACTGCCAGGTTTTATTTCGTCCTCTCTCTCCCTTTCTCCTCTAGCTCTGTATCTACTATTATTCTCCGTGGTATAAAAACCAACGCAAAATTGTTTGTTTTTTTTTTTTTTTTTTAAGTTTTCTTCACGAAAATCTCGAGAGGGTGGAGAGCAAGAAACGCGACAACATTTTATTCTCGTCATTTAAAAACGCGAAAGAATTCCGAATCGTTCACCATAACCTATTATGAAAACGTATTCCGTAATGATGAAAAGCAGTTTTAATTAAAGGCAGATACCGACAAAGTTTTTGCGAATTATAATGACAATTGTATTTAAAAACAATGATGAAAAATTGAAACTTGCATATCGTATCCTCATCATTGTTGCGCATTCACGAATTTTCCTCTGTGAGCAATGGGCTTTTATTATTTTGGCTTTCTCGCATTGGGCATTGGAAAAGTTGGTAAACGGTTCGGTAAAAATATCCTCCCTTATCCTCGAAATAATTCAGTTAAATATTAAAGAAAATAAAAGAACCGTGTCGTGATAAGATGGCCGTAGAAAGTTCGAACGTAACCCCGAAAAATTATTGCAGTATACAGTGGGTCAAAAAAGTATTCATAAACCTTGTTTTTTTGCGATAACTTTATAGACATAAGCGATACGCAAAGAAAGCCAATTTTATTTAATAGTACATCAGGTGCAGAGATAAACTGCAAATGGAAAATTTTTTCCCAGGAATAATAGAAGAATTATGCCAAAAAAACGAAAATTTTCCGGCAAAAAAAGTATTCATACACTTACGATTATAGTGAAACCCTACATCATCATAGTTGTTAATTATAACTAATATTTGGTGCGCATCCCTTTTGCTTCAATTATCGCCTCGAGTCTCTTAGGCACGGATTCTACTAGCTTTTGCGTTGTTTCTTTTGTTATTTTCGTCCATTCTTCTAACAGCACTCTTTGGAGATCGGATTTGTTTGTTATTTTTCTTTTTCTAATTTCTACATCCACCAAGTGCCATAAATTTTCAATAGGATCGATGTCCGGAGATTGTGGTGGTGTAATCAATTGTTTGCGGACATTATAGAGTAACCATACCCTCGTTTTCATGGCAGTATGTTTCGGGCCGTTATCTCGTTGGAAGTAGAAATTTCCATCCAGGCCCATTTTATCTACACTCGCTTTCAAATTGCTGCGCAACACGTCGATATACTTCTGGGCATTCGTTGTACCATCTATAAAAGCCAGATTACCAACGCCATAATATCCCATACAGCCCCAAACCGTGACGCTTCGTCCGCCGTGCTTTACAGTCGGTATTAAATTTTTCTGCCGGAGCTCGATATTCGGTTTCCGCCAGACGAATTTTTTTCCATCGGACCCGAAGATATTAAACTTCGAATCATCCGAGAATACGACACGTTTGCAAAATTCTATAGATTTTTTTAAGTAGGTTTTTGCGAAACCTGAACGTTTTTCTCGATTTATATTATTAACTAGCTGACCCGACAGACGTTGTCCTGTCTGAGCTATGAATATTCAATTCGAACTGGAATAAATAATTTAAAACAAAATTATTTCAAAAACATAGTGTTTATTGTAACTGAAAATAAAAAATTGACTCCCTTAGTGTTTCTGTGTAAGCATGTACACCACGTGTTAGTCTATCAAAACTTACCAAAATCGATATTGAATTGAACTTTTAATATTAGCCGTGATTGCGGTGAACTAATTGCGATGAACAAACACTTCTCAAAAAACTCACTCAACAAACTCAAAACTGGATAAACGTTCAGATCGAATGGACTGTGCACTAAGAAATGAATAAATGAACTTTTTGATCGATAGATGCCGACCGATGCATCTATTAAATCACATTTGCTTAGCGGGAACTGTCAAACGCGCGAAGGTTAAATAGTCGTTAAGTTTTCTGAAATTTTCCAATTTTCTGCGCAATTTTCTTAATTTTTCTTCCCGTAAGAACCTTCTACACGGTATAAGAAAACTTGAAAAAAAAAGATGAATGAAATCGGTAAAGTCGTTCTCAAGTTATGGTGTGACCAAGGGAAATAGGGATTCATTTTTATATATATAGATTAGGGCGATTTTTTTTTTCGACTATTTTTTTTTTTCAGTCCCCACCCGAAATTTTGTTGGATATGTCGAAAAAGAAATTCGCTGAAGGTTACAGCCCTTAATATTAATTCTAAGTACTTTCCCAAAGCGTGAGAAGTTTTTCCATCTAAAATACACGTACATCGATTTTTTTTTTTTTTTTTTTTTCAAATTTCTATAACTCAGCCGCATTTTATGCTATCATATTGTTCGTGGTTTCGATTTACTCAGAATAAAACAATTTAAAAAAGTGCCTTTTGCGGCGAAAGTGTAAATTGTACTGATGAGTTGGTACGGGTCACTGAAGTTGATTTTTATCCAAAATCCTCGTTTTCTTGCTGTTATCTCCGAAACAATTAACTTTACGAAAAAATTGTAAACGAAAAATTTGTTGGAAATTTAACTTCGACCCAATTGCTTAGATTAATATTTCTCGAGATATTAAACTTTTTTTATTTTTTATTTTTTTTATTATTTAATATTTCATCTATATAAATAAAAATCAATTGCCGCATGTATGACGGATCATCACTTCCGCATTGGACATCCGACTGGTGGAATTTTTTTCAGAGAAATAAACCACGCAATGACATATCGCTTTCAATTAAATTCTTTTTCGCAAAATATCAACGTTCAATGCGGAATTTGTTGTTGTATGAAAACAGAACTTTCAAACTGAACGTCACATTTTTTTTCGTTATGAAACATGTGACAGCAGAACTTTCAAACTGAACGTCACATTTTTTTTATTGAGATTTTCATATATTATTTCCATATTTTTCATATTTTCACATTTTTCAAATTTCCGACTTTTCAGGTGGATTTTCCAAAAAATTTCTTTCATACAAACCTTGTTCTGGATATTACGAACACAACAAAAATAAATCAGCCTAATCGGTCGAGCCGTTCCCAAGTGATGATCCGTCATACATGCGGCAATTGATTTTTATTTACATAGATTAATGGTTTTTTGCGGGCAGTTCTGCCGTATATTTGGGCAGAATGCAAAACATTTCGAATAGCCTGGGCACACACGTTCTTCCCCGATGTTGACGCGACATCATTCGCTAAACTGCGAGCACTTGTGAACGGTTTTTTTGTAGCCTCTGTAACGATACTCGGACGCTCTCGTACCGTTAGTATTCTCGGTCGACGGGTTCGTGGCTTATTTTCTGTGCTGTTTGTTCTTTCGTATTTTTTTATTATATATTGCACTGTTGCAAAACTTAGATTTAGTTCTTTACTAATTTTTCGATAGCTTTCACCGCGTTCCCGAAGAAAAATCACTCTATCTCGCATGGATATTGATATTTCGCTTTTCTTTGTCATCGTGTCTGTTTGAGATCTACTACCGCTTCAAGCTACAGAGCTTGAAGATCTACTACCGCATGGAATAGGTCAAAACCATTGTGTAAATGAAGACATGTTTACATTGTACGCAGAGGTCAGACCGTCCGTGAGTGAATATCGAGGTTCAGTAGCTCAATCGTAAGTGTACGAATAATTTTTTGGCCCGAAAATATTCGTTTTTTTTGCATAATTCTTCTATTGTTCCTGGGAAAAAATTCTCCATTTGCAGTTTATCTCTGTACCCAATGTGCTATTAAATAAAATTGGCTTCCTTTGCGTATCGCTTATGTCTATAAAGGTTATCGCAAAAAAACAAGGTGTATGAATACTTTTTTGACCCACTGTAAATGCTTGGCATTTCGTAATTTACGATTACCAGTAGCCAACGGCCAATGGCGCCGAATATATTTTCAATTTATGCCATAAGAATAAATATATATCATATGTTATGTAGGATATAGAAAGATGAATGTATAATATGGGGTGTGCGACATGTAGCCAAATACAGTTGTACGGATGCGAGAGGGGTTGAAAAAGGGGGGACGTTGTGGAAATCTCCATAATCGGACTGTCGGGGGTGGCTGCTTTCCATTTTTCGGTGCAATTTCACGGGGGTGGACGCGTGTGGACTCGCGTCGAGCATTCGTACGAGTTGAATTTGGTGGGCGACTGCCGCGGCACGGGGGTTTAGAGGGTAAATGTAAAATGGCCGCTCTTCGTGTACCGTGGACAGATCGGAATTTCCGTTGGGAACGCAGAAATCGTCGGATCCCTCCGTGGAAAAGCAAGTTTCCGTGAGCGAAACGTGCCGAGGTCGGGCGTGTGTGCTCGGGGTCCCATTGTTCCTTCACCCCGAAGGGACACCGGAGTGATTTTCATCACCGACGATTGTTCCTTCCTTAGCAAAGTTAGCGCCTACCCGCCTATTAACACACACACGTCAATACACACGTACATCCGCCGGAACAAAAGGGCCCCAAGCCCACATCGGTTTACGCGTTAAAGTCACGAGTTTTACGCCCTTTTGTTGGCTCACCAGAAAATCCATATAAGCGCACTCGACGAACTTGTGTAATCGTCGTTTTCATCTCGCGATTGCTCAAGCCCCGTGTGAAACGACGATTTTTCTTTCAGCCTGACGCAAGACACGAGAGTGCCCCTCGGTTACTAACTCGTCCTCCTCGCCTCCTCCTCTTTTTTTTTTTTCCTCACTCGCTGCGAGAATGTTCCTTTCGCGCTCAATGCTTCTCAATTATCTAACCTCTATATACAGTAATAGTATCAATGCCGCCTAACCGTATCCAAAAGTTACAGATCGTTAATTCTTGTTCGACAAAACTCCGGTGAAAGTTTACATTCCGAGAGAAAACTCCAATTCATCGTGAAAGAGTTCTCCGTTTTATTCTCTCTCTCTCTCATTTCTTTAGTCTCCTTTTTTTTTTGCGCCCCTGACTCGACTCCCTCTCGTTGACCTATATGGAATGTTCCGTCGAATATTCCATTTTAATTGACCGAATGAATTTTATCGAAGTCTGGGGAAGACGAAAAAAAAAGAAAACAACCAACCTCGATCCGAATGAACGTAATTTGTGTATCAATTGAATTTATTTTTCTCGCTTTTTTCTTTCGGTATTCAAAGTCCGCTGCTGGTAGGATCTGTCGTGTGTTTAAAATCGGTAGCTGGGATGTCAGTAAAAAAATTCACTGAATTTATACCTATCGAGAGTCGTTGTCGGGACTCTTGAAAATTGCATTCGATGAAAATTAAGAGAAATTCTCGATTTCACGATCGTTCGAACGATACGCGAATAAATGCAGAAAATTTTCGCTCGATAATCACAAAGTTACGGCGGTTACAATTTTGCACTCCTGTCGTGCGACAGGAGGGCAAAATTTTAACCGCCGTAACTTTGTGACCGTTTATAAACCGTCGTAACATCTGTGAGGACATTTTCTCTTAAATATGATTTTTTCGATGTCTTGTAACGTTTTAAGGGAGGGGTAAGGGTTACAGCGTAAAAAAAACACTTTTTTTGCGATTTTTTTTCTCAAATATGGATTGAGCAATTTTATTCGAACCTTTTGTACATTATTGAGCATACTTTTGACAATGTTGTGTAATTTTTTCATGCAGAAATATTGAAGCATAAGCCCGTAACAGAGCTTCCCCCAGAACGTCTTGGAAAAAAAACAATTTGCGGTGTTCACTATAACTCGGCCGGAAATTATCTGAAAATGAAAAACCATAAAAATTTAGTCAAATTATAATCAAATCTTCCCCCCAACGTCCTCTGATAATTTTTTTTTTTCATTTAAAAATTTTTGGCGGCCATCTAAAGTGTGAACTGTTATTTTCCATGAAAATAACAGTCTTGATGAAAATTTACACGTGCATTTATTGATCCTTAGAGAACACTTGTACATTAAAAAAAAAATTATTTTAAATATTTTCATGTGCTTTGTTGCAACATGGTGCGCAGAAATCGGCGCTCACTCTGGACGATGTTGTATGCATCTGAAAAAACAAATATATATACATTCTCAATCTGTATGAGTATTCTGAGCACTGGTAGCAGAATTGAGTCGAACAATAATTTTGCCGACATTTTATAACTCGTCGAATACGAAAATGTATGAAATGTATGTATAAAATATCATTAATGAAAGTTCAACAGGCCGCCATTTTGTCAAAAATTTTTTTTAAGTACCAATTCTGCTACCAGTGCTCAGAATACTCATACAGATTGAGAATATATATATATATTTTTTTTTTTCAGATGCATACAACATAGTCCAGAGTGGGTGCCGATTTCGGCGCACTATGTTGCAACAAGGCAAAAAACTACATGAAAATATTTAAAATAATTTTTTTTTTTATGTCCAAATATTCTCTAAGGATCAATAAATACACGTGTAAATCTTCATCAAGACAACTTCAACGGTTTAAACGTTATTGCACATTAGAAATGACGTCAAAAATCTCGCTCTAGACCAGACTACGGCCTTAAACACAATGACGCTGAAGAAAACTTAAGGTAGTAGTCTGGTAACTTAAGCCGATTTTCATGTCTTTTTGGAGGGCGTTTTTTTGTAGGAAAATAAAAATGAATCGTTTTGGATATTTAGGATGTTTTTATTTACATATTAAAGATACAAAAAAAAATTAGTTGAAAAAATTTAATAGTTTATTATTATTATTATTATTGATCGAAGTTGGCACCTCGAAAAAAAAGCGCGTGGGTGGCCCCGGTGATTTTGGCTCTTGATGTTATTTGAAATAAAAAATTCTTGATAATTCTTAATCTATAGACATGTCATTCTGGTCGGAACTACTAAAGTTAAATTTCATGGATAAATAACAAAATGGCGGACTTTGGAAAAAAAAATCCTTTCATTTTAGCAAAGAAGGGGTTGTAAAATAAAAAGTTAGGGGTGAAAAAATTTCTCGGTAGTTCCGACGAGGACTATAAGTGTGTAGAGTAGCCTGTAAAAATTTGAAAGCAATCGGTTCGGTAGAAAAAAAGTTAGGACCCGGGCTGCCAACTTCGAGGTGCCAACTTCGATCAATAATAATAAACTATTAAATTTTTTCAAACAAATTTTTTTTTGCATCTTTAATATGTAGATAAAAACATCCTAAATATCCAAAACGATTCATTTTTATTTTCCTACAAAAAACGCCCCCCAAAAAAGACATGAAAATAGGCTTAAGTTACCAGACTACTAGCTTAAACACAATGACGCTGAAGAAAAGTTAAAGCCTTCCTTTATGTGGTGCGAAAAATGATCATAAACTTAAAATATCGCTAATTAATTTAAATGTTTCTCCCGTACGCAATTACTATGTATATATTTGTGTTATAAAAAATGAACATAACTGATAACACATAGTGTGTATAAATAATGAGATATATGAGATGTATAACAGGAAACATCGAATGGTACACCTCAGTGAGCTAGAACATATAGATGTATATATATATATATACAGAAAGAGCATAACGATCGATCGGTATATAACAAACAAGGACGCGCAAACGACGTGGAGCCGCTTTCCACCACCAGGCACCATCCTCTACCCTCTGCGAGCAAGTATATTACCCGCGAGTATGCGATTTGGCGCTGTAGAATCATGACGTGTATCTTCTCCCTCATATACATATACCCTCTCAAACCGCCATCCTTTACGGTATGTTACTACAAGCGGTCACTCTCTCTCTCTCTCTCTCTCTCTCCCTATATATATATATATATATATATATATATATATATATATATGTATATATATATATATATCCTCTTAACCCACATACAGTCGGGCAACGTTCCAGATCTTCATCGGCCATTGAGGGGAAAAGGGTTAGGGTGCAACATTCAATGATGTATAAATACCGCGCTTGGTGGGCGAGTATTTATATTCCCATATCATAGCTATGAATTATTAGTACCCTTCTATAAGACCGACGTTATGTTTATATATATAAATTATAAATAATCTATGGTTGCTAGATAGGGTTTCTACGATAAATAAATTATACATGAATATATCGATCACTGCGCGGCACGAAAGTTGACAACATTGTTCTCTAAGAAGATACATCGAGAGCTGAGAGAAAAGAACACTTTTCAACAACAATCGTTCGTAATGTTTTTCGATGAGCGACATTATTACAAGGTTCGAACAGATTAGGGGATGATTTTTTCTTCGAAAAGCTCTTCGCAGTCATGCAATCACTAGCTGTAACCCGCGGTTTCACCCGCGTTAAATTTACATCCTCCGATTCAACGCTCCATTTTTGCCGCTCCTTAGGGTCATTGCATAAAGTTATATGGCGTAAAGCCATCCTGAATAAATGGGCTATCTAATGCAAAAAGAATTTTTCAAATCGGATTAGTATTTTCTGAGATTAACGCGTTCAAACGAACAAACTCTCCAGCTGTATTATAGTATAGTCTAGATTTACTAGTATAGTAGTGAGATAGTGAGATTAGGGTCGTAGCATGAAGTTATATGGCTTAGAGCCTTCCCGAATAAATGGGCTATCTAATGGAAAAAGAATTTTTCAAATCGGTTCAGTATTTCCGGAGATTAGCGCGTTCGTACAAACAGACGAACAAACAAACAAACTCTCCGGCATTATTATAGTAGTAAAATAATGATATTTATGATTTTTACATCTACAAATTTAGTTCAACATCTTTTCATTCTTTCGTATTCTCAGTCTTGTTAATTTGATCGTTTTTATTTTTCTTCTAATTTCGCCATTATTTCACGTAGACCGAAAATTTGAGCGATATTGACAAATGAATTTGATGATGAAGTTCTTGACGCTTAATCCTTATGGGCAAAGTTGAGGATACCCGTGTTCGAATTTCTGTCGTTTCCTGGACTTAAGTTGACTTTATTTTCGGAGGACTGTGACATATAGTACAGCGGAGTATTAATTCGTGATAACTATGGTACGAGGGGCTAATGCAAACGCCGACTGGATGAACAAATCTCAAACTTTTGGTTAAAGTCACCCGGGTGATTGGAAGTTCGAATGCCATTCGAATGTTCCATGTAATACCTCTATTAGATCGTTAAAACGAAGAGAGAGAGAGAGAGAAATTGAAGCTTGGCCTCGGGCGCGAGAACTGATATAACTTAGCTGATACGCGAGGCGGACGTTTCGTTAAAGTTTTGAAAAACATGATAAGTCCATTTAAAGGAGGGAAAATTTTCAGGTACTTTTTGTTAAACAGCGTGAAAGTTTGAAAAAACGATGATAAAATGGAGCGTCAAGTATATTGTGTCATCGATTTGTATATACTGAGAAGAGCATTAAGGCAGTAGTCTGGTAACTTAAGCCGATTTTCATGTCTTTTTTGGAGGGCGTTTTTTTGAAGGAAAATAAAAATAAATCGTTTTGGATATTTCGGATGTTTTTATTTACATATTAAAGATGCGAAAAAAAAATTTTTCGAAAAAATTTAATAGTTTATTATTATTATTATCATTGATCGAAGTTGGCACCCCAAAAAAAAAAAGCGCGTGGGTGGCCCCGGTGATTTTGGCTCTTGATGTTATTTGAAATAAAAAATTCTTGATAATTCTTAATCTATAGACATGTCATTCTGGTCGGAACTACTGAAGTTAAATTTCATGGATAAATAACAAAATGGCGGACTTTGGAAAAAAAAACTTTTTTTTCCAAACTTCAGTAGTTCCGACTAGAATGACATGTCTATAGATTAAGAATTATCAAGAATTTTTTATTTCAGATAACATCAAGAGCCAAAATCACCGGGGCCACCGACGCGCTTTTTTTTCGAAGTGCCACTTTCGATCAATAATAATAATAATAATAATAAACTATAAAAATTTTCAAACAAATTTTTATTTGTATCTTTAATATGTAAATAAAAACATCCTAAATATTCAAAACGATTCATTTTTATTTTCCTACTAAAAAACGCCCTCCAAAAAAGACATGAAAATCGGCTCAAGTTACCAGACTACTACCTTACGAAAAAATATATAATTTTTTTCATTTCTACATTTTCAATGGCTCAATGATGTTTCTAAATAAATTTATCGTATCGCGAAGTAACTGTGTTGTAACGTTAAAAATTATTGGATCGTTTTCTCCTCAAACCTATTTTTCCGCAATTTTAATTAAATTTCAACGAAGTTTAATAAATCATCAAACGTTAATCGTGTAAAAAACCTTTTGAACGCTTATAAACTCATCGTTTTGCCGAAAGTCTGTCTGCAAAAAAAAAAAAAAAATCCCTGACATTTCGACCTTATCGAAATGCCCAGATCATTCAGCAAATAATATAGACGACACCTGGGCATTGGAACGTTGAAGTTTCATTGAACGAAAAATGCAGTGAATTTTTTTCCTGTGATATTTGCTCTACTGCCTCGCAAAGCAATTCTCTTTATTACTAAATCCTTCCTCCGATTAACACATCGATATATATTTTTTTAAAAGTAATAACAAAAACTTCACGTATATCCATTTCAATTTACGCCAAAGTTCTGTCTCTCGAAAACCAAAGGGTTTCCATTGAATGTGATCCGTTGTATGGGGATGGAGAGCGAAAAAAAAAAAAAATTTCCGGTTACCGGATATATTTATCGACGGCTTTGACAATCTTTTTAATTCACGGTCTTTCATGAAAATTGACAAAACCCACGAATACTATTACATGTATATTGAAGAACCAGTCGGCAAAAATTTGGATGAAAAATATTTCTTGTTTTTGTCGTTGTTGTTTGTTGTTGTACAAAGATCATATCGAGCAGTGATTCAAACGACGAAGATGAGAGAAAAAAAATAGAAAGGTGTAGCGCTCTGTGCAGATTAAACGTTATGGAGAGAGAGAGAGAGAGAGAGAGAGAGAGAGAGAGAGAGAGAGAGAGAGAGAGAGAGAAAAAAGTGAGAGCGAGCAGTACTCGTGATTCCACAATTTTTTGATTTTTTTTCTTTCTCTATTTTCATACATGACACATCTATATATACCTATAGATGTGTCATGTATGAAAAGAGAAAGGAAAAAAAATCAAAAAATTGTACGCGTATATTCGCGCAGATATGCACAGTACGAATGGTCTATGGACGCTCGATTGAAGTGTTAAAGCTGATTTAAAAAAAAAAAAAAACTGATAACAGCTGTTATCGAGTTTGAATATTTTGTAAAATGAAATAAAATAAAAAATAAAATCCCATGTCCGATTTCCCGGCGTGAAACAAATACGTGGATGTTTCTCGCTCGGTAGCACTTTGGTCGAACCGATTTGTGGCGTTGGATATTTATAGAAACAATCGTATTATACGATATAGTGGACATTTTTTTTTCTTCGCCTATATATATAACATTTTTTTTTCTTCGCCTATGTATATATACACATATATACATATGTGGGTGTGTGTGTATATGAGGAATTTCATCCCTAATCGTACGGCCCTCAATCATGAATTGACATCATTCGAATGAAAAATCATTTAATATACTTATTCGTATATACGTAGATCGGGCAGCGGTGGTTTGACAAGTTGAGGTAGTAGTCTGGTAACTTAAGCCGATTTTCATGTCTTTTTTGGGGGGCGTTTTTTTGTAGGAAAGTAAAAATGAATCGTTTTGGATATTTAGGATGTTTCTATTTACATATTAAGGACACAAAAAAAAATTTGTTTGAAAAAATTTAATAGTTTATTATTATTATTATTATTATTGATCGAAGTTGGCACCGCGACAAATAAGCACGTGGGTGGCCCCGGTAATTTTGGCTCTTGATGTTATCTGAAATAAAAAATTCTTCATAATTCTTAATCTATAGACATGCCATTTTGGTCGGAACTACTGAAGTTAAATTTCATGGATAAATAACAAAATGGCGGGCAAAATAAAAGGACTTTTTTTTCCAAAGTCCGCCATTTTGTTATTTATCCATGAAATTTAACTTCAGTAGTTCGGACCAGAATGACATGTTTATAGTTTAAGAATTATGAAGAATTTTTTATTTCAGATAACATCAAGAGCTAAAATCACCGGGGCCACCCACGCGCTTATTTTTCGCGGTTGCTTTTATAGCAATAAGTGTGACCGGAAATCGGGTTCACGTTGTACCTGCCAGAAACTTCAAACGCCTTTTTCTCGAAACTATGTTTTTCGACAGTGTCAGCCACGATAACTCAGTCGATTTTGAAGATTTTTCAACTTTGTTTTTTCTATTAATCCCTGACGAGAGGTATTGGGTAATTTTTTGGTTGGGCAATTTTTTATAGATTATTAAACACTAATTTTTTATTTTTTAAATTATATACTAAAGTTTGAAATACTGTAATTTCTTTATTTGAGAAAAAAAAAATCCCCCCGTCAGACTATTACTGCTGCATTATTTTACTAGATTCTTTTTTATTTTCGCAGATTGGATAATTTTTGGTGAAGTTAAGATGTCGACATGGAGGCGCCATGATTTTCATCAGTACTCTATTTATACTCGTAAAAAAGTAATTATTAGAACAAAAAATGTTTTAATTTTTTTTCTCACGGTTGAAAAGTTAACGAAAAATGTGAAATCAACAATATACATTTTTTTTCCACCATATAACTTTTATAATGATTTTTCAAATTTCCTCTTCAGCGTCCACAGGAGTATGTGAGCCGTTAATGACGTTGGAAGGATTGAAATTTAATTACGCCTGAAATTTCGACAAATTCTCACTGTAGAACTTTGCGAGGATAAAAGAAAAATCGATCATGGCAAAATTCTTAACACCCCAATCCTTTGGATGAATCTAATTTGAAGAAAGAAGTTCTCGATCCAATTAGACATTGGAACTGAATAGGCCATTGTGTGTAGCAAAAAAAAAGAGAAAAAAATGAAACCTTCATAAAAATTTTTCAAATTTACTCGGTTTTCAGTGCGCGCAGGACTATGCGAGCCGTTAATGACGTTGGAAGGATTGAAATTTAATTACGCCTGAAATTTCGACAAATTCTCACTGTGGAACTTTGCGAGGATAAAAGAAAAATCGATCATGGCAAAATTGTTAACATCCCAATCCTTTGGACGAATGAAATTTAAAGAAAAAGGCTTTCGATCCAATTAGAAATTGGCACGGAATAGCCCATTGTCTGAAGCAAAAAAAAACAGAAAAAAATGTCGACTTTTACACACCGTGCTCGTATAACACAGCCGGACATGTATATACTATATATCTATGAATCGGTTGAAAATCCGATGTGTGGCCGTATTAATACGTACAAGTCCTCCCCCGCTTCACCCTGCGCAAGACCATTTATCACGAACCTCGCAGACCTGCAAATCACTCTCACCTGCAGCAGGAGCGACCGAGCACCAGGCGGTGTGGCGAGACAGCCACAGGGATATAGCTCGGGCAGTAGTCCTGGATTCGAGTGTGGGAACGGGCAAACGATAAATTCGATTACGTTTTCGCTTACCGCACCACCATTTTTTTTTTCTCTCGACCTCACTAACTCTCGCTCTCTCTTTTTCTCTCTGGCTCTTCGTGATTCCCCAGTCTCTTTCTCTCTCTCTCTGACCCTCGAAATGTTGATGACTCAAGCCACGATTCAACGATTATTTATCGATTCAATAATCTATCAATAATTAACGCGTATGCACGAACCCATTTCATTTTTATTCAATTTTTACTCCCTCGTTTCGAGAGTGAGTCTCGTTTTTTTTTTTTTTTTAATCATTTTTCTTCTCACCGACTTTGAAAAATACTTGGCACATCAAATATTTAGGGCGATCTTTCTTTTTCGCCTCTTTGTCATAAGAACGAACTTTCGACCGATATTCCTTGATTTTAATACGTAATATATAATTTTTTATCTAAGTATCGATTCGCTCGGCTTATTCCATGCATTCGGATATAAATATATATATATTTTTTTTTTAGATAACATTTGCTAGCCACTTGAAACACGAGCGACAGTTTAGCCACGCACATCTTGGGGATGGATGAAGAGAAAAAAGTTTCTCGCGTTCGGAAACAATGACGATAGCTGAGATGGGGATGTAATTGGTATCGAGCGTTAAGGCCTCACGTACCCCTGACATTTTCAATAAATCAATCGAGAAAAAAAATTTAGATAGTAGTCTGTTAACTTAAGCCGATTTTCATGTCTCTTTTGGAGGGCGTTTTTTTGTAGGAAAATAAAAATGAATCGTTTTGAATATTTAGGCTGTTTTTATTTACATATTGAAGATACAAAAAAAAAATTTTTTGAAAAAATTTAATAGTTTATTATTATTATTATTGATCGAAGTTGACAGCCCGGGTCCTAACTTTTTTTCTACCGAACCGATTGCTTTCAAATTTTAACAAGCTACTCTACACACTTGTAGTTCTCGTCGGAACCACCGAGAAATTTTTTCACCCGTAACTTTTTATTTTACAACCCCTTCTTTGCTAAAGTCCTTTTATTTTAGCGAAGAAGGGGTTGTAAAATAAAAAGTTAGGGATGAAAAAATTTCTCTGTGGTTTCGACGAGAACTATAAGTGTGTAGAGTAGCCTGTAAAAATTTGAAAGCAATCGGTTCGGTAGAAAAAAAGTTAGGACCCGGGCTGCCAACTTCGAGGTCCCAACTTCGATCAATAATAATAATAACAATAAACTATTAAATTTTTTCAAAAAAATTTTTTTTTGTATCCTTAATATGTAAATAAAAACATCCTAAATATCCGAAACGATTCATTTTTATTTTCCTACAAAAAAACGCCTTCCAAAAAAGACATGAAAATCGGCTTAAGTTACCAGACTACTACATTAAAAAAAAAATTTCCTTATAGTTGAAAAGTTAATGAAAAATGTGAAATCAACAATTTAATTTTTTTTTCACCATATAACCTTCATAATAATTTTTTAAAATTTAGTCGGCTTTCAGCGCGCGCAGCGGTATGTGAGCCATTAAATGCAATTTGTTATCGAAACGCTTCGTTTACAAATCGCGAACCTAATTTGTAATCTCATTGGTGCAACAATGACGAGCAAAAAAGTTTTCGTTCAATTACCAATTCCATAGAGTACAAATAGACGGAATATAGTAACGTAAACTACGGTACATCTGTTGGAATAACGCTTGGATTTGTCGAGTGGCCCTTGGGTTTCCGGTGTATATATTATTAAGCCAAGAGAAGTCAGGACCTCAATTAAACTCTCGATCTCTGGTGGGCAGAGGATCTGCATTGGATTGAGTCTCCGAGAATCCTGAAGTGAGCCAACACAGAGAGAGAGAGAGAGAGAGAGAGAGAGAGAGAGAAAAAGAGAGATGGAAGGAGAGCTCGGCACATTGTCAGTGGAATAGAATCGAGGAGGGTTATCATTCGATTTGCATAAAGGACTAATTCAATGTACAAAATACGGGAGACAAACGACTCTGTGGTCAATGAGTAGAAGTACTCGGGGCGGACGGGGGACTCGATACAGAAAGATCGAGGCCGAACTTTTGTCCCTCACAAATTTTAACATATCGAGATAAATTTTTTTTTTCCCTCCACAAATAAAACATTATTGAAGCATGATTTTGGATTTTTCGAATTTTTCGAAAAAACCATCAATAACTCTGGAAAATTTTGCGATATCAGGTTAAAATTTCTTTACACAAATATACAGTATTCATCAGCGAATGTTTGATATTGAGTTTTTCAACATTCGGCCGTGGGGTTCAAATTCTGCGATTTTCCAAATGGAAGTCACAAAAAAAAGGCGTGCAAATGAGAAGCTTGCGCGTTATTATCTTTCTCAATGTGAGAAAATCAAAATGGAAAAACTAACATGCACATAGACGGAAATTTGTGAGCAAAATAAAATGATGAATTGTGAAGCGAAATGTGCAATTTTCGATTTGTTTTTTTTTTCCTTCTAATTCAACAAAATTGTCGATGCACATTATTTCACAGTCATATGATTTTTCATAATTTCACCAAAGTGCCGAGGTCACCAAAGTATTGTCCTCCTCATTCCGAGCAGTTTTTCCGCCGTGAAGTTTAAATTCCCAAGGAGCAACGGACAAATTACCAATTCGTAAACTTTTCATAGTGCTGTTAGGGGCGGAGTGATGCTAGAGGTGACTCGAAGGATTGTGAAAAAAAAAAAAATGTCCACGAACAACAGGCCCTTTGCTCTGACGGAACAAAAATTAAAATGGTAGGAGAAGCGCATTCTCAACGAGTTGGAGGTTGGTCGGTGCGTCGTATCTTGAGGGACCGTAGGGTCATAGGTCATACTGAGAATAAAAGCTGCGTTCTCTAGCAGAAGAATTAACAAACAAAAAATAAATAAAATTAAAACAATGGTGCGCGTACAGCAGGTAAATGAGTGACTCGTAGACATCCACATAAACGTACACACACGCCAGAGCGGATAGGAGGTAAAAGAAGAGGGAAGGAAAAAAAGGCTGGTAAGGGAAATGAGGGTGCTGGCAATGAGCTCATGCTGTCGCGAGAAATCAAGTTTCAAAAGGCCTTCCAGGTCATGTTCCGGCACGAAAAGACTACTCTGCATGTACACTCGACATTGTATGCATTTGTCTATGCTCATGTGTATAAGCAAGGGAGAGAGAGAGAGAAGAAGATGGTGCAGCGAAGCTCCACAACACTCTCATTTCTCCTTTTCATCCCCCGTTCCTCCTCGATCACCGCATGGGACTTCTCAACTTATTACAAAACCGGAGATCTTTTTGAGATATTGTGCTTTACCAGAAATGAGTTTTCTTCATGCAACGCCGGTGGTCGTCCAGGTGATGTACCGCAATGTTTCGCGCCCGGTACATACCTTTGTTCAGATGCCTCTTTGTTTTTTTTTTCCCTTCTTCGTTTCCTCTTCTTCTTAACACCCCGAGCACGACCACTTTGATATATACGTACATGTGTGCATGGTGTACACATCGTTTCGTTGTTTTAACGGTTTTAAAAGCCGTTTCGGCAACGGTGATCTCGAAGAGATTATCATTGTTTATTTTTCTCTTCGTTTTTTTTTTGTTAAAACGAGACGATGAGATGTTAGGTATTGTGTTGTGCCTGCGATGCTGTTGTCGTAATTAAAGGACGAAGTGAGAAATGACACGTATAGAAACAAAATTTTGTTCCTTGATTGTTGATTAAAGAATCGTGGATTTAGCCATATATATGTATGTATTAGGGTGGTCCTTGTATGCAGTCAAAATTTATTTTTTTTCCCAACGGCCAAAAATCGTTTCTATGCTGTCCAAAAATAATGTCTGTTGAAGAGTTTTTCGTAATTTTAATATTAACCCGTGCCGGTAACCGCTTAAACTTATAAATGCGAAATTTAGATCTTTATAAATCGTGGCGATGAATTTAATTTGTTTTTCGTTCATAACTACTAAATCTCTGAATTCTCGAAAAAAATGTAAGAGAGCTTTTTTTGTAGAAAATCAAATTCGCTGTTAAAAAGTTTCGATATATTTTTTTCCGAAAAATGCGTATTTTAGTCACGCAACATCAATTTGTTAAAAAAAATGAATTTTTCTCAAAAACAATTCTGGAAAAATTATTTTTTCTTATAGATATTTTCGGACAAGACATTATTATCATCATTATCATTATTTGGATGAATATTATTATACTAAGAAATTAAATTATTCGCAAAAGAAAAATACTGTTAATCAAAATATTTCTTATTAGCTATTGCGTTTTAAAAGTACAATAATACAGATAACCTCATTAATTACTTAAATTTGGCGGTTTTTGAGCATCCAATGGAGTAATTAATTTTTTTCGAGAATTCAGAGTTTAGAAGTTATGAACGAAAAATAAATTAAATTCATCGTCACGATTTATAAAGATCTAAATTTCGCATTTATAAGTTTAAGCGGTTACCGGCACGGGTTAATATTAAAATTACGAAAAACTCATCAACAGACATTATTTTTGGACCACATAGAAACGATTTTTGGCCGTTGCGTTGGGAAAAAAAAATAAATTTCACCGCATATAAGGACTACCCTAATATATATATTAGGGTGGTTCTTAATTTGGTGATGTTGGAAATTCTTTGGTATTGCTCCTCAAAAGTAATCAACATATCTAGAAAAAAATTGGGCGCAGGCGGAACTGTGTCCAATAATTCTAACCCACCCCACCGAACTGTCGAATTTTTATGAGAAAAAATGCATGCATTCAAAATTTTGTTAAGAAAATTGTTTATTATTTCAAAACTATTTATGATAAAAGAATTTCATATAACGTTTTTGTATGAAATATAATGCTCTACAAAAAAGGTATCTTGTCAAATTCTCGTGAATCTAATATTTATCACGTAATTAGCAAAAAACTGTCATCATTTATTCCAAAAGTCAATCATTATGGTCAAAACAGGAGTTTGACGTCGAATAGCTGCAATTTATTTTTCGTATGTATATAAGATTATGAAGAAATACGTAGCGCACTCAACAATGAAATGTAAACAATATTCAAATTTTCAATTTTATCAATTTTATTGTGAATTATAATGAATGATGTCATATATTTTAAAAATCAACTTACAATAATGAATTGCATCGGTTGGAGCAAAGTTGCTTTGTTAATATCAGGATATTTTTTTTTTATATTCTTCAATTATTTGTACAATGAAATGTTTCTGATCTTCGTCATAAGTGAGACGATCATTGTACTCTGTAATAAGTTTCACTCCTCTTTCTGCAACATCGTTAACCACTTTCATTCCTTTAACTATTTTTAAGGCTTGTAAATAATTTTCATTAGAAATCCACTCGCTCACATCGATATCAAAAAATGAGGAGTCGATTTCAAATCTTTCGAAAAAAGCCATCGATTTGGAACTGATAAAGAAATTAATGTCCTTATCGATCAAAGAAGAAAAATTTATCATGAATCATAATAAAATTGATAAAATTGAAAATTTAAATATCGTTCACATACTGTTATTGAGTGCACTACGTATCTCTTCATATTTCTAATTGCATATGAAGAATACATTGCAGTTTTTCGACGTCAAACTCCTGTTTTGGCCATAATGATGGACTTTTGGAATAAATGATGACAGTTTTTTGCTAATAACGTGATAAATATTAGATTCACAAGAATTTTACAAGATACCTTTTTTGTAGAGCATTAAATTTCCTATAAAAACACAATATGACATTTATTTATTATAAATAGTTTTGAAATAATAAACAATTTTCTTAACAAAATTTTGAATGCTTGCATTTTTTCATATAAAAATTCGACAGCTGGGTGGGGTGGGTTAGAATTATTGGACAAAGTTCCGCTTGCGCGAAATTTTTTTTCTGGATATGTTGATTACTTTCAAGGAACAATACCAATGAATTTCCAACATCACCAAATTAAGAACCACCCTAATATATATGTATATATGTGTGTCATTACCATTAGTTTAGTGGATAAAGAGAGAGAGAGAGAGGGAGGAATGTGAGAGAGACAACTTGACGCGTGTTATAGAGCAGTACACACGCTTATATAGTATGCAAATGGGCAAGAGTCTGTGCGATTTGTACGTAGAAACGACGAGAGGGTAGTTTTGCTTTTCTCTTCGCGAGCGTTTCGCGATGAATAAGCCATGCACTCGGCCTCGATTTTTCTCGAAAGCTCGCTTCTTAAAACGTGCAGGCAGAGAGGTGGTGTCTGTCCCCGGTACCGATGTTATGGTCGAGAAGGAGCTCTTCTCCATCACGTTGTACGTTTCGTTACTTTCTATACACACACTGGCACACATACGGTATACAATACAACTGCTGTACGAACCCATGGTTATATGGGGTATTTTAGTCTAAATCGAAAATATCGTAACTCTCAAATTTGTTTTTGTCATTCCTTCTCATCTGAAAATATTGCGGGGCAACACGGAAATAAATAGTCCCGAACAATTTTCAATTATTTTTCTCAAGGACTCAAATAACCCGGACATTTTGAGAAAATCAGTTTTTTTTCTTTTTCTACAGATTTTTGTTCTTTATACTTGTAAGAATTGAAAAAAAAATCCTTTTAAGAAAATTCCAATAAAATAACAATTGAAACATCTAACGTTGGACGTTTCACTGAGAAAATAAAATGACTAAAATGAATAAAATGTGATACGAGAATAAAATTCGTTGAATTTGAGCGAAGTAGATTTGACTTTTAAAAGTATTCATTTATTTTACCGAATAACGTTCTCGTTACGAGGTAATAATTTTAATGGCGAATATTAGAAAGGACGATTCATTATTTGAAGTAATTGTTTTTATTCTCGGTGTATGAATTTTTAAAACATTTTGAGACTTCAAAGATTCCGTTTTTTTCTTTTTAATTTTGAATTTCTTCGACATTCGACATTTTCAAATATGATTTCACGACAAAAAAGTATTTGACGATGTGCGGACTGAGTATTTGAGCCTTGAAAAGGAAAATATCGTAAATAATTTTGTGAGACTCCTTTTAAAATTCGCTCGCATTCCCAATTCGTATTTTGTCGGAAAATCATTTTTGTTTTAATTATTAACTAACTAAAAGGTCGAAGAAATTAGGGATGAAAAATGTAACTTTCGCTTTCTGTTGTTGTTGTTTTTCTTTTTATTTTTTTTTTTTCGTTTTCACCGACAATATATTAAACGGAAAATATATGAAAAATGATAAGACTCGGGATAGTTTAAGGTAGTAGTCTGGTAACGTAAGCCGATTTTCATGTTATTTTTGGAGGGCGTTTTTTTGTAGGAAAATAAAAATGAATCGTTTTGGATATTTAGGATGTTTTTATTTACATATTAAAGATACAAAAAAAAATTTGTTTGAAAAAATTTAATAGTTTATTGTTATTATTATTATTGATCGAAGTTGGCACCTCGAAAAAATAGTGCGTGGGTGGACCCGGTGATTTTGGCTCTTGATGTTATCTGAAATAAAAAATTCTTGATAATTCTTAATCTATAGACATGTCATTCTGGTCGGAACTACTGAAGTTAAACTTCATGGATAAATAATGGATAAAAAATGGCGGACTTTGGAAAAAAAAGTTTTTTTCCAAAGTCCGCCATTTTGTTATTTATCCATGAAGTTTAACTTCAGTAGTTCCGACCAGAATGACATGTCTATAGATTAAGAATTATCAAGAATTTTTTATTTCAGATAACATCAAGAGCCAAAATCACCGGGTCCACCCACGCCATTTTGTTATTTATCCATGAAATTTAACTTCAGTAGTTCCGACCAGAATGACATGTCTATAGATTAAGAATTATCAAGAACTTTTGATTTCAGATAACATCAAGAGCCAAAATCACCGGGGCCACCCACGCGCTTTTTTTTCGAGGTGCCAACTTCGATCAATAATAATAATAATAATAAACTATACATTTTTTTTTTGTATCTAATATGTAAATAAAAACATCCTAAATATCGAAAACGATTCATTTTTATTTTCCTACAAAAAAACGCCCTCCAAAAAAGACATGAAAATCGGCTTAAGTTACCAGACTACTACCTTAAATTTGTCCTCGAATGCCCCGTACGTGGTACATCTACTCCACTCTCGAGTCTTTCGCAATGGCGAGATGGTACACACATGGTGCAGTGTGTTTGCTGGCCAGAAGTCGACAAGCGCCAGTGGAACGAGTATCTCGTTGGGAAGACATGCCAGTAGTATACATCGGTTCAGTGCAGACCACGATACTTTCCCTCTCCCTCTGTTCTCGCACACACACAAGCACACACTTTCACTCCATCTGGACGTATTTTCGACTCTCGAGCAATGTCGACTCTCGGACCTGGTCACACACGATACTATCTCGGCTTCAACACTTAAAAAAAATGTTTACTACCCCTCCGAGAGTGGACAGAGTGTATAGGCACTTTGGTGCCTATTCGTCCGAATTAAATTCGAGCCAAACGTTCGTAGTTTTCTTTTCTTTTTTTGTACAAACGTTCTTTAACTCCTATTTTCACTCATATTTTTTCTTTTCTACATATTTTTCCATCTTTTTCTCTCGTACCCGATATTCCGAGGCACGGCTCAAACGCCATGCTAAAGAAATGCTTAAAGCAAGCGGGCACTTGAGCCGGGCTTTATCGGATCGGTACACCCGTGAGCGAACGGAAACACGCTTTTCCCAGTACTTTTTACTGGTGTTGCCTCCTCGCTCGGAAAAAAAATATATCGCTTTGCGCTGGAGCTGTTCAACGTCCTCTTTAAAAAAAATTTTTTTTTTGAATACCTAGCTTGAACTTGTTTTTTTCCCCGCTCCACTTTGTTTTTTCTCTCTCGGCAACGTGAAATTTTTTTTTATTAAACCCTCATTATCCCGCACTGACACATAGCGTCTGGATTACCGGGTGGAATAAAGTAGGAAAAAGAAAAAAAAAACGTGTATTATTCATTTTTCGCACTTAAATGTGATGAAAAAGAAAAAAAAAAAGAAAATCTCACCCCCCACGACCTATACTGCACTATCCGGAATATTGTAGAGCGTGTCGCGAATTTATAATAGCGGGCACACACGAATTACGCGCGTAAGTGATAATGGAACAAGAATGCGACAATATCGTGACTTTCTCGTTAAATTTCTCACTCGATTAGCACAGGTATGTCATTCTCGATGGCTCAATTCTTTGTCAATTAACGTTCGACGTTCCACCCTACATTGTTCGAAAAATTAATAAAGGCGCAAATTCAACCTTATCCAATTAACTTGCATCGTAATTTTCGTTCGAACGTACATTTTCCTAAATGATTGAGAGCGCGCGAAAGACGATGAGAATTCCAGGAGCGTCGGTATAGTGGGAACCTTTGTGATGACGATAAGATTCAAGGAACGCGTACGAAATATGGAAATTAACCATTAACGATTCGTTGTGCGATTGGCGCATCTTGAAAAATCGGCGAAGAAAAATGAGAACGTATGTGTACTAGGGCGGTTCTTAATTTGGTGATGTTGGAAATTCTTTGGTATTGTTCCTTGAAAGTAATCAACATATCCAGAAAAAAAATTGGGCGCAAGCGGAACTTTGTCCAATAATTCTAACCCACCCCACCGAGCTGTCGAATTTTTATATGAAAAATTGCATGCATTCAAAATTTTGTCAAGAAAATTGTTTATTATTTCAAAACTATTCATGATAAAAAAATTTTATATTGTGTTTTTAAAGGAAATTTAATGCTCTACAAAAAAGGTATCTTGTCAAATTCTTGTGAATCTAATATTTATCACGTTATTAGCAAAAAACTGTCATCATTTATTCCAAAAGTCGATCATTATGGTCAAAACAGGAGTTTGACGTCGAAAAACTGCAATGTATTCTTCATATGCAATTAGAAATATGAAGAGATACGTAGTGCACTCAATAACGGTATGTGAACGATATTTAAATTTTCAATTTTATCAATTTTATTATCATTCATGATAAATTTTTCTTCTTTGATCGATAAGGACATTGATTTCTTTATCAGTTCCAAATCGATGGCTTTTTTCGAAAGATTTGAAATCAACTCCTCATTTTTTGATATCGATGTGAGCGAGTGGATTTCTAATGAAAATTATTTACACGGCTTAAAAATAGTTAAATGGATTAAAGTGGTTAACGATGTTGCAGAAAGAGGAGTGAAACTTATTACAGAGTACAATGATCGTCTCACTTATGACGAAGATCAGAAACATTTCATTGTACAAATAATTGAAGAATATAAAAAAAAATATCCTGATATTAACAAAGCAACTTTGCTCCAACCGATGCAATTCATTATTGTAAGGTGATTTTTAAAATATATGACATCATTCATTATCATTCACAATGAAATTGATAAAATTGAAAATTTGAATATTGTTTACATTTCATTGTTGAGTGCGCTACGTATTTCTTCATAATCTTATATACATACGAAAAATAAATTGCAGCTATTCGACGTCAAACTCCTGTTTTGACCATAATGATCGACTTTTGGAATAAATGATGACAGTTTTTTGCTAATTACGTGATAAATATTAGATTCACGAGAATTTCACAAGATACCTTTTTTGTAGAGCTTTATATTTTCTACAAAAAGGTTATATAAAATTCTTTTGTCATAAATAGTTTTGAAATAATAAACAATTTTCTTAACAAAACTTTGAATGCATGCATTTTTTCATATAAAAATTCGACAGCTCGGTGGGGTGGGTTCGAATTATTAGACTAAGTTCCGCTTGCGCCCAATTTTTTTTCCAGATATGTTGATTACTTTTGAGGAACAATACCAAAGAATTTCCAACATCACCAAATTAAGAACCACCCTAATGTGTACGGAGAAATTCACGAAAAAATCTATGGTCCAATTTTGAAAATCTTTGAATAATCGAAAAAAGACAAATAAAAAAAAAATTTCAGGAGGTTCGCCCCGCTGAATCTTTGGGCATCCCTTAACAAATCCCGAGCGGGCTTTTGCTGGTAACCGGGATACCCTAACAAAGTTTTGTACGAGAATTTTCAATTCGCCCCGTTCTCTCCCTCTATTTTCTCTCACAAATCGCATCCCTTTGCATCGAACATTTTTTTCTTCTTTTTCTCCATTCACGTATCGCGAATTTTGAATTTCCGCGGGCTACGTATATTCAATTTTCGATTTTTTTGTGGCGTTAGGTTGGTACTCGTGTACCTATGCTGAAAAAATCGGCCATTTTGAAGGTTTAGTTAATTGTTGACAGCTGTTTTGGTTAGACGCGTTTTGGCTTGTCTTCGATTTTTGCCTATTCCAAAAAAGCAGCTTCCATTGCGATAATTTGGTTTCCACGTCATAATCATAAACCCATGATTCGTCACCAGTTATGACCCTCTGGAGCAATTTTGGGTCGTCGCGGACCGAGTCCAACAGCTCGTTAGCGAAGTTAACGCGACACTGTTTTTGTTCGCAATCGTGCAATTTTGGCACGAATTTCGCGGCGACCCTTCTCATGCAAAAATCATTGGTAAAAATCGAATAGCACCAATCGATATGTTTAGTTCCTCAGCAACTTCTCTGACGGTGATTCGACGATTGGTCCACATTATTTTCTTCGCTTCATCAATGTTTTCGTCTGTTGTTGATGTGCTCGGGCGTCCGGAACGCATTTCGTTGTTCGCATCTTCTCGGCCCTCTGAGAACATTTTGTATCACCGATAAACGTTGCTTTGGTCCAAGATAGCATCACCATATGCCACAGTCAACATTCGGAATGCGTCCGCGCACTTAAATTTCTTTTTCACACAAAATTTGATACGGATTCTTTGATCCATTTTTTGGAATAGGCAAAAATCGAAGACAAGCCAAAACACGTCTAACCAAAAAAGCTCCCAACAATTAACTAAACATTCAAAATGGCCGATTTTTTCAGCATAAGTGAGGGACACGAGTACCAACCTAACGCCACAAAAAAATCGAAAATCGAATATACGTAGCCCGCGGAAATTCAAAATTCGCGATACTTTTTTAACAGACCTCGTACATTCTGAACAATAATTGCGGTCCTCGATGTATATATGGGTCAAGAGGTCATATGAGAATCACATCGAACGATAGAAATAAAAGAGGATAAAAAAAATATATATATATTAACAAAATTGCCTCGATCTCGCTTCATTTCCGCTTTCCATCGTCTCTGCGCTTCTCTCCCATTGAACACACGCGCGACTGAAAAAGCTCGAACGAAATTGCCAGTTAACGAGGCATCGGGGCACGTATATGGAGGCGCGCATGATTGTTCTTTTTTTTTGTTTTTTTTTTTGTTTAAATTCTTCTATTCCGAGGCTCGTCACTAGAGTGTCATCAGCCTCCTTTCCCTCGTTGTCGTCGCCTCTGTTCAGTCATTGATTGCCTTCTCCTCCCCCCGACTCTCTGCCCCGAAAAAAAAACCAATCCCATTCTCTGGATACGGTATATAATGATCACAGCTCGACACATTCTCTATATTAAATTTCATTGTTACGGGAATTAACGATCCTGCAAAACGTGCCGGTTTCGGTTTTGGGAATGTTTAAAAAATATAAATATATCCATATGTCATTTCGTCGAAAATCAAATAAACTGGACCAAGTTGATCTCTTGCGCGATTAATTGATCATTAGTGCGATTAATTTATCAATACGAATAGTAGTTGACGTTTCGAAATAACAATAATTATTGATTAACAAACGCGTGGATCTCATAGAGGAGGCCGAAAAATGAAAAATTTTATGAAAACTCGATCGTCTTTGTCGATTACCAGCAATTACATTGTTAAACATTCTGTAGCGTCAATTTATTTGTGACATAACAATGACGCGTCACATTAATTTTTATTATAAATTTGATTTTCCGACGTCTAAGCTCGTTCTTAATATATTGGCTTGAAAACATTAGGAAAACATTTGTCTTCGCGCCAGTTCTAACTCTGAATGGAAGCAAGATTACAAATAATCAACAAACTATTAATGTTTATTTCGTTTTCGTTTTTTTTTTATCGCATTTCCAGAGGCCCGAGCGAGGATAATAGGACCCGGTGATATTTACGTGAAAACGGGTAGCAGCCTGACACTGACGTGTCTCATGTCACAGGGTCCGCACGATCTTGGCACGGTTGGCTGGTATCGCGAGAATCAACCCCTCGACACATCGCCGAGATTGGAGAACGACATTGACAGCGAGCCTCGTATCACCGTTGAAACGGAATGGAGCGAGGCACTTACGTCAAGGTACGCAACATTATTTTCCCGTATACAATTGCAAACGCTCCGACATACAACATAATACAATTGATGATGGAACATTTGTTCAATGTACAGGTTGTCCCAAAGCTAGCACGTCGTAGTGACACCGGGGGTTAGATTCGCTTTGGACCTATCGGAATAAACAGACAACACATCAGTAAAAGTCAAAGTTTCATCAGTAAAAGAGTGACGATTTTTCGAAAAATCGCTACCCAGTACTTGTTATTCCGCTATCATTACTATGAATTACTTTGGGCTTATTTCTATTTTGTTCCTAAAATATGTGCTGTTTATGTATGAGGATTAGTGGCAGACAATTTGAACGAATGTTGTAAAAATTAAATGAATCATTAAATATTTGTATTTTTCGTTTCCTCATACTCCCACAAAAGTACTATTTTTTTTATTTTTTTTCCTTAGAGCCAGTTTGCTTGATGGATAACACCACTGTGACCCCCTGTTTTTTATCACATTTTTCAAGAATTTTTTTTTGTGAAAAAAAAAGAGATATTCGAAAAATTTTGTTGGGTTTTGTTCCTTGTTTATTAATGTATCAAAAAACATTTTTTTCACATTTTTAACGCCGCATGGTGGCGCTGGGGAAGCTCTCGCGTCAGGTGCTGTCATCTCCGCGGCACGCAGCGTGTCTTCAACGTCGATCTGAAAAAAAATACCGAGTGTTTTCGTTAATAATATGATATTTTGAAGAGAAATACATAGGGATTTGGAAAAATATTGTTTTAAAAAAAATAGGCACGCCTTTGAAATTAAAATTAATTTCAAAGGCGTGCCTATATTTTTTAGAACAATATTTTTCCAAATCCCTATGTACTTCTCTTCAAAATATCATATTATTAACGAAAACACTCGGTATTTTTTTCAGATCGACGTTGAAGAGAGTTCTGCTGCGTGCCGCGGAAATGACAGCACCTGACGCGAGAGCTTTCCCAGCGCCACCATGCGGCGTGAAAAATGTGAAAAAAATGTTTTTTGATACATTAATAAACAAGGAACAAAACCCAACAAAATTTTTCGAATATCTCTTTTTTTTTCCACAAAAAAAAATTCTTGAAAAATGTGATAAAAAACAGGGGGTCACAGTGGTGTTATCCCTTAACACCTTAGATACCTACTTCGTTCGCTTTAGTGCCTTTTGTTCAAACCCAAAGTAATTCATAGTAATGGTAGCGGAATAACAAGTACGAGAGTAGCGATTTTCCCGAGAAATCGAAAAAGACGTTTTTTCTCGAAAACCATTAGACTTTTACTGAGGTCATATTTGTTTATTCCGATCGGTCCGAAGCCAATCTAACCCTCATGTCACTCCGACGTACTAGTTTTGGGACATCCTGTATATATGGCACGTTCGGGGCCAGCTTTCAACGCTTGCGCGAAATAATTTTTTACAGGGTTCTTTTTTTTAAATTATTTTTCCTTGCAGATTGAGGATCATTTACGCGAAGCTAAGCGACTCGGGAAATTACAGCTGCGTACCTACGGTCGCGGAAATGGCGACGGTGAAGGTGCACGTAATAAACGGTAAGATGAATTTTTTTCTTAATAAATAATAATAATAGTAATGATGATAATTAAATGATTCTACGGAGAATATGTCATTAGAGAGGATATATGAAGCATTTAATTTAATCGAAATATATATTGCCGCTAACGAGAAACAAATTATCCCACAATCTTCACGAGACATTTTGTAACTATTGTCATTTCTTCAATTTCTCATCCCTTACCCCGTCCATTTATCAATTTTCGATTTCCCGTCGAGGAAGCTTTGTGTATACGATTAAAAATTTTGCGGCAAGCTGCTGCCGTATAATTTTGGAATTTTCATGTTGATGCAAATTTCAGTCTGCATGATTTTTCGAAAAAATTCAAAGTACCATAAATTTAGAACGTCTTTATCGATATCCACGAAAGTCAATAGCAAAAAATTAAATATCCCCTACAATCTGAAACGCTTGAGAGCAATCTCAATGAAAATTGCAGCAAATAAAGAGGATTGACTGCTCTACCTATGTGCCAAATTTCAGCGCGATTGCTGAACTCAATCTGGGGATATGGCTGGTTGAATTTGGGAAACCTATCGCCGACACACACATACACACACAAACATAGGTTTTTTTTTTTCTAAATGAGACTTTCAGACGTTTTTGTATATTCTAAAAATATTGCCATTGTAAAAACCACGAACATTTTCTTTTCGCGAAAACGGAGCTTCGTCAACGTGGGCGAAGCAAAATGAATACGTACAAAATAATATATGGTTGAAGTTACGAACGTTCTGGCGAAGAAGATTGAATGTAGTTTATTAGAAAAAAAAGTTACTCCTTAAATGAAAGGGAAGATATATTCGTAGAAAAATCTCATGGTTAAGCCTGTTAATAGGCGTAATAGGCGATATAATGATGTTCTGCCTCGGAATTGTTGAAAAAAAAAAAAAAAAAAATGATTTCCCGGATTCCAAGCTCGTGTCCTGTTTTTTTTTCGAGGACAGCGATAGGACCCTTTGATATGTTAAAAATATATAAACCAAAACATTTCGAAAAGGAAGCGTGATGAACGCCTGAACGGAATATGGTCGTTCTGACCAGCATGCATCAAAGTTCCTTTCCTAAATATCTTGGTTTATATATTTTTTTCGTACCAGAGAATCCTATCAGTCTCCACGAAGAATCAAATAACAGGACACGAGCTTGGAATGCGAGAAATACATTTTTTTATTTATTTATTTTTCAACAAAACCGAGCCGGAGCTTCATTTTATCGACTCTTAAGGTAGTAGTCTGGTAACTTAAGCCGATTTTCATGTCTTTTTTGGAGGGCGTTTTTTTGTAGGAAAATAAAAATGAATCGTTTTGGATATTTAGGATGTATTTATTTACGTATCAAAGATACAAAAAAAAAAATTTTGACAAAATTTAATAGTTTATTATTATTATTATTATTATTGATCGAAATTGGCACCTCGAAAAAAAAGCTCGTGGGTGGCCCCGGTGATTTTGGCTCTTGATGTTATCGGAAATCAAAAATTCTTGATAATTCTTAATCTATAGACATGTCATTCTGGTCGGAACTACTGAAGTTAAATTTCATGGATAAATAACAAAATGGCGGACTTTGGAAAAGAAAAGTTTTTTTTTCCAAAATAACAAAACGGCGAACTTTGGAAAAAAAAACTTTTTTTTTCCAAAGTCCGCCATTTTGTTATTTATCAATGAAATTTAACTTCAGTAGTTCCGACCAGAATGACATGTCTATAGATTAAGAATTATCAAGAATTTTTTATTTCAGATAGCATCAAGAGCCAAAATCACCGGGGCCACCCACGCGCTTTTTTTTTTCGAGGTGCCAACTTCGATCAATAATAATAATAATAGTAAACTATAAAAATTTTTCAAAAAATTTTTTTTTTGTATCTTTAATATGTAAATAAAAACATCCTAAATATTCGAAACGATTCATTTTTATTTTCCTACAAAAAAACGCCCCCCAAAAAAGACATAAAAATCGGCTTAAGTTACCAGACTACTACCTCAAGCCTATTATCACACTAAATCGTGTGGTTTTTGTACGAATATATACCGCCGATTTCTCGGGTTAAGCACGTTTAATTATTAATTATTTTTTTGCCAGAACGATCGTAACTTCAACGACATTAAATAACAACATTCCAGACGGATATATCAATCGAGTGTTTGATCTTATTTCGTTAACTCGATAAAAGACAGTATTACGTGTACGCTGGTGTAGGATCTCGTTCGTACGAGCGAGGATAGTTTAAGCTCTCGTTAAGGATTTAAATGCAGAACACGAACGTCTCGCATCCTCCTCAACCCCCCCTCATTCGTCCATCTCACTGGTCCAGTGAGATCCATGGTCGAAAGCGTGCGCTCACCAACTACAGAGAGACTTTGACAGAGTTTAATGGTTCACGAGAGAATGATTGTGGGGGCGGAGGGGAGATCTGTGGCCGAGGACACGGGCAGAGTGAATTTGCCACACAGTGCAGATCGGTCTTACTGTACGTATCTATATATATATGCACAGTGAGGCAGAACGACTGTAGACATGCATGGGTCCATCCATGACCAAATAGACAGTTCTCGGAGACGCATAATTTTTATTTTTATTTATTTTTTAAACTTAAACGAGTAAGCGGAGATGAGCAGTTTCGAGGCTCCGGCATGAATGTCTGGAAGTTTTTTTTATTTAAGTAAATTTCCTTTATGAGAAAGGCTAGCGTCAAAAACCGAAAAGAATCATTAAAAAGTTTTAACAAAAATAATAATAATAATATTAGACACTTTAAAAACATTTTCATGATTTCCGACGAATGTTTAAAATAATTTGAACTGATATCGCTCGTATGTATCATCATACTGTATATGAGGCTTTATTCAAGGAGTTTAAAGACCGAGGAGAAGCCTTCGTTAGAGGCCGTTTCTCACGGATCGCGAGAGATCGTGAATAGACGGTAAAATAGAGACGAAAGATCGCAATGAGGTAAGAGAGAAGACCTCGGTAATTTGCGGTCTAGTTTTGTACGACAAAGATGGGTAGAAGAGTTTCGAAACGACCGGGCACGGCGGTCTTGGAATCAGTTGGAAAAGAGACGAGACGAGCGTTTTCAAAGACACTTTCATTGTTCCGACGTGGGTACAGGATTCGGTACTTTTCCCGATACTTTTTGAAAGAAATTCAAAAAAATATCACGTTTTTTTTCGTCCCAATACGAAAAAGAGTTGAAGAAATGAATGACACAAACTGATACTTCCATGTCGCTTCATTGACATTTTTTTTTCTCTCCTTTAAAGGCTCACATACCCCGGAAATTTTCAAAGAATCGATTTTTTTTTTTACAAATTTTTATTCTTTATACTTTTGAGAATTAGAAAAAAAATTGTTTAAAGAAATTTCCACTCCGTTACAAAGTTATAGGAATAAATGTGACCGGACATCGGGTTCACGTTGTACCTACCCGAAACTTTAAACGCGTTTTTCTCGAAACTATATTTTTAGACAGTGTCAGCCACGATAACTCAGACAATTTTTAATATTTTTTAACTTTCTTTTTTTTTAAATCTTGATAATTATTTTCTCTATAGACTGACCAGAGGTTTTGCTTAATTTTTTGGTTGGACAATTTTTTATAAATTATTAAACACTAATTTTTATTTTTTTTTCAATTGCATACTAAAGTTTGAAATAATGCAATTTCTTTATCATTGAAAAAAAAAAAAATTCTCTCCGTCAGACTATTACTACTACTTTATTTTACTAAATTCTTTTTTATTTTTGCAGATTGGATAATTTTTGGTGAAGTTATGATGTTGACAAGGAGGCGCCATGGCTTTCATCACTAGCCCATTTATACACGTTTAAAATAATGTTAATATTTGAAAAAAAAAAATTTAATTTTTTTTTTTCTTATAGTTGAAAAGTTAATGAAACTAGTGAAATCAACAATTTAAGTTTTTTTTCACCGTATAACCTTTATAATAATTTTTCAAATTTAACTCGGTTTTCAGCGCGCGCAAGGTTATGTGAGTGCTTAAGAGCGTGCGAAAAGAGATGAAAAACTTCGACAGCGTCGGTATAGTAGGAACCTGTGATATCAGAGTTAACATTCAAGGTACATGTACTCAAATACCCGAGTTAACGACCAATTCATTAATTTCAATAATCGTTGCGACGAAAACTTGAACGATAAAAATTGAAAAAGTAAAATTGGTGATAGGTTTAATTATTTATGACAATTTCATACTAACCACCACGCGCCTTCTCGAGGAATGAATTTAACGAACAAAATTCCAAAAATTTTGCACGCTATCAAACGCACACCCATACACCCACATATATATATATTTCGTCGTTATCGGATAATATAAATGGCCATTTTGTGGAAAACGTTTGCCGAGGCATTTAGCGATTGCGTGATTCGGAACCATTTCCTCCGGGGGCGAATGCGCAAAAATATATAAATGAAATGTAGACACGCCAGGCGGAGGGCAGAATGATAAGAGAGAGAGTGAGAGAAAAAACAAATAATCGGAGAGGCAAGACATTTTTTTAAATCCGTAAATCCAGTATTGTAAAATAAAGTTAACTAAAATAAAGTGTGATTCTAAATGAACGATTAACATTTACAGAAAAAAAAACCTTTTTTTTTCTGCCTGAAAAAAAAACCTTTTTTTTCTGCCAATCATTAACGCGTCATATTTCCATGCAGTCTAAAAAGAGACGGTAAATATCGAGAAGGGCAAAGAACAAAAAAAAGAAAGAATGATTGAACTGGCGATATTGGAATGACCGATGTGATCCGGTGCTTCTCGTTGTATTCGACACTACTCGGGAGAGTAGGAGAGTTAACCAGATTGCCATTGGGCACGTTAGCTACTCGTTTGCCGAAGTTCACTGAGAGTTTCTCATCGCTGTAATTCTAAATACGGGGCGTTCCAAGTCAAAGTTTCGTAAACCTGATAGTTATTTACTTTTTCTTTAATCTCAACGTTTTTTTTAATACGTTACAGGACGTCACAGAAAAATGAACGTTACTGTTTTTTTCTCGTTATTTACTTTTAATCGGTAATAAAAACATTAGTGACAAAAACGGTGAGCTTTCTTGTTCAAATGTTTTCGAGCCTCGAACGAATCGGTCGATGCTAGAAATCATTCGTTAAATCTTGCTACTATAATAAAGCTGGAGAGTTTGTTTGTTTGAACGCGCTAATCTCTGGGAATACTTGTCCGATTTGAAAAATTCTTTTTGCATTCGATAGCCCGTTTATTCGGGAAGGTTTTACGCTATATAACTTAAGGTAGTATTCTGGTAACTTAAGCCGATTTTCATGTCTTTTTTGGAGGGCGTTTTTTCATAGGAAAATAAAAATGAATCGTTTTGGATATTTAAGATGTTTTTATTTACATATTAAAGGTACAAAAAAAAATTAGTTTGAAAAAATTTAATAGTTTATTATTATTATTATTATTGATCGAAGTTGGCACCTCGAAAAAAAAGCGCGTGGGTGGCCCCGGTGATTTTGGCTCTTGATATTATCTGAAATAAAAAATTCTTGATAATTCTTAATCTATAGACATGTCATTCTGGTCGGAACTACTGAAGGTAAATTTCATGGATAAATAACAAAATGGCGGACTTTGGAAAAAAAAATCCTTCGTTATTTGTCCGCCATTTTGTTATTTATCCATGAAATTTAACTTCAGTAGTTCCGACCAGAATGACATGTCTATAGATTAAGAATTATCAAGAGTTTTTGATTTCCGATAACATCAAGAGCCAAAATCACCGGGGCCACCCACGCGCTTTTTTTTCGAGGTGCCAACTTCGATCAATAATAATAATAATAATAAACTATTAAATTTTTTCAAAAAATTTTTTTTTTGTATCTTCAATATGTAAATATAAACATCCTAAATATCCAAAACGATTCATTTTTATTTTCCTACAGAAAAACGCCCTCCAAAAAAGACATGAAAATCGGCTTAAATTACCAGACTACTAACTTAATGCTAGGACGCTAAGAAACTGTGGTGACGCGTTGAATTGAGGGACGAAAGTCGCAGCTATTATCATACAACGAGAAATTCGAAAGAAAATTAGGAAAAAAAAACCATAAAATTTCCATGCTATCGTAGCACCGTTACCGAAAGAACGACCATTTCAAAAACGTTGGTTTCTCAAAACAAATAATAATTTTCTATAAAAATATCCGAAAAATCGATTGCCTATCGACTATCGACTTATCGATAAGTATTAATGACGAAAAATTGTAACAATTCGTGTAGAACGTTTTCTATTTTTTTAAATTCCAGTCTAAGTATAACGCAGCAAAGGAGAATAAAGCAAATTCACTGGTTGGTACTGGGAATGCCCCGTATTGTATCAGTAGACGAGAAGTGAACTCGTCGAAGCTCCAAGTGGATATATATAAAGTTTTCAGTTAAATCGACTACTCGATTGTTGGACGCTATTCAATCTTTCTCCACATCTCCACTCTTCTCCTTATCCTTGCTCACAACGTGTCTCATTTCCCTAATTATTTCCTCACTCAATCCCGGAACATTGTCCATCAATTTCTTTCTTTGGCCGTACTAGCGATATCAAAAATAATAATAAAAAGTTTAAATAATAATGATAATTAAATTAACAATAATGTTAATTAAATTATCATGGCTCTGTGGTGTAACAGAGGATCGTCATGGACAGTCCCCTATCAGCTAGCACAAAGTTCAACCTCAAAGGACTCGTATCTTCGAATCGATGTCGAGTAGTCGAGTATCACCGAGGATAGGACATATCATTGATACATTGATACCCATGGTGTGTTTCTCGTGAATTCGAACATTTTTCACGTAATCAATTTTGCCGTCACAAGAAAGAGAAAAAGTAAACGTCCGGAATATGCATTTTTTTTGTTTCACTATAGTTAAGATCGCGTGAAAGTTCTGTTTTACCGGCAGAGTGAAACTCCGTCCAAACGCCATAACTAAACTATCGAATGGAATGATTTGAAACTCGATCAAGTAATTCTCGACACCACTATCTCCGTCGATGATGACCGAAAAATGATGAAATACCAAAGCATAAAATGTAGTAAATTCGGAACGGAAGGTCATCGAAAATTGACGAAGTGAAATTTGAATATAGAAAATGATTTCGTACAGTATCTTTCGTTGATTGGCTCGAGGGGTGACTTTTCCTCGTTTATCACGAGGGCCCCCTCGACCCTACGGTGATGGGATTTCGTTCAATTTCCGTCAGAGGTTGAAAGTGTACTAGAAAATCGATTTCGAACGGACATATAGAATGAACATAACAAATACAGAGGCATTCATCGAGAGAGGTGGACGGGTCGGTGCCGGGACTTCGGGGAACTCGTATGTTAAGCAATATTGGCCGCGGTCGGTACTGGGATGGGTAACCGATCGGGAGGCAGTTTTTTTTTCTGAATTTCCGATACTAATTGTCGCTAAACCACTGAAACTCGATAGAAATAATAATGAAGTGCCGTCTGTACCGGCACGGGTTTTCCGCAGCTTTCAGGGCAAATTGACGATACGGTGTAGGTAAAAAGCAGCTGCGTATATGCTACGAAAGTTAGGTTAGCTTGGCATAGCGCGGCTAAGAAGGGTATACGTTCGAGAGCACAAATAATCCTTTCTTAAAAAAGACATGGCACTCGATTCTCGAAACTCTCGAAATGCGAGATAAATATATCGAATTTTGAAGCCAGTTTATCGTGAATCTGATTGGTTGTCGTAAAGCGCGCGTAATTCAAACACAATTTAGTTCACTATGAAACAACATCTATGGTATACAAAGCTTTAATAAGATTGAAGATTCAATAGATCATTGACTCTCGCCCAATGCAATTCTCATAATTTAAAAACCTTATATAATAAAGGAATGCGAGATAAATATATCGAATTATGAAGCCCGTTTATCGTCAATCTGATTGGTTGTCGTAGAGCACGCGTAATTCAAACACGATTTCGTTCACCATGAAACAACATCTATAGTATACAAAGATTCAATAAGATCAAAGATTCAATGGATTATTGACTCTCGCCCAATGCAATTATCATAATTTAAAAACCTTATAATAAATTATGTATTATTTAACGAAATGACAACCGATCGAGACGAAATAATCTTGGCGACTGCAGTATGGTGTGACAAAATCCTATGTGCCGTTTGGGAAAAAGTATCTATAAGAATTTGCAGTTGATTCTTAATCTAAAGGACAAGTACGAAATATGAAACATTCGAGCGCGAGCGAAGCGAGCGCGTTCTCGCTAGTAAATAAAAAAAATCCAGAGGCATTGCAATGCAATTTGATGTACTCTTTGATCTCGCAACGTCTGGAATTTCGCTTCACCCTTTAATTAAATATTATATGCAATTATAAAAGCCATTTAATAATATCGACCGTTCGTCACTATTTAAGGTAGTAGTCTGGTAACTTAAGCCGATTTTCATGTCTTTTTTGTAGCAAAATAAAAATGAATCGTTTTGGATATTTAGGATGTTTTTATTTACATATTAAAGATACAAAAAAAAATTTTGTTGACAAAATTTTATTGTTAATTATTATTATTATTGATCGAAGTTGGCACCTCGAAAAAAAAGCGCGTAGGTGGCCCCGGTGATTTTGGCTCTTGATGTTATCTGAAATAAAAAATTCTTGATAATTCTTAATTTATAGACATGTCATTCTGGTCGGAACTACTGAAGTTAAATTTCATGGATAAATAACAAAATGGCGGACTTTGGAAAAAAGTTTTTTTTTTTTAATGACATGTCTATAGATTAAGAATTATCAAGAATTTTTTATTTCAGATAACATCAAGAGCCAAAATCACCGGGGCCAACCACGCGCTTTTTTTCCGAGGTGCCAACTTCGATCAATAATAATAATAATAATAAACTATTGAATTTTTTCAAAAAATTTTTTTTTTGTATCTTTAATATGTAAATAAAAACATCCTAAATATCCGAAAAGATTCATTTTTATTTTCCTACAAAAAAACGCCCTCCAAAAGGAAAATGAAAATCGGCTTAAGTTACCAGACTACTAACTTAATAACGATCTCTTCAAAACATATTAGCTCAAACAAGGAGGATTGGAAAAATTGGTAAAAAAAAACTGATCAAGACTGAGAAAAAATGTTGAAAATTTGTTGCCGAAAATGAAGACTTTTTAAGACCCGTTGGCAGCAACAGACGTTGAAACAATTTTTTTCGGCTCAACGAGCGAATTGGAAAATGTTGCAAAGACCGATTAAATGTTATAACGTTTCGAGCAAACACTCGATCGTGTAGTATTTATATAGTACATCGAGTGTCCAAATACACATACTCAAACGGACGCACACACCGTCAAATCGACACATAGAGAGATAGAGATGAAGCTTCGGGCTGTGTATATTAGGGTCGAACGAAATTCGTGTACATCTCTCGTCCGGCCAACACTTTGGGCAAATATTTATGGAACGTGTACATTCGATTCGCTCTCACGACCGTTGAAATTTTCTCGCAACATATATCTGTATACGGTAAAAAAATATATATAGTTATGAATGTTTTGTAGGAAATGTTGCACAACGGGGAGAATGCTATTTGTATGGCGTCAGAACGAAATAAAAATCCGACTCCTCTCTGGTGGCCATGTTTCTTTAAAGCGGCGTAAAATAAAATATGATAACATAAAAAAACAAATGGGATTCGTCGAAATACCGAGTATCCGATGAACAGGACTTTGAAAATTCAACAGTAGATTAAAAACAATAACAATAACTATAATAATGCAATGGCAGTAATAATAATTGAAAAAAGTATGAAATTTTTTTTCGTTTTGTCAATTTGCGAGAGCCCGAAGCACCCGAAGATGCATTAACTTGCTAATATTAATAGAGTCCGGTATATGGATGAATTATTTCACCGAAAAAGATAAAGAGAGAGAGAGAGAGAAGGGATGGCAATTTTCATCCCTTAAATCCGGCTTTACGAAATTCATAAATCCTCCGCCACTGATAATCAGATAAAATCGTAAAATAAAGTAAACTCGTGTCCCCGTTAAATATTAACAGTATTCCTTCCGAAGCGCATTGTATAATAAATGAATACTACTCAGATCCTTTATTCAATTGTCCACTGTCAGTTTTTATAAATATATTTATTAAATTCGTGAAAATAAAATATGATTTCATTTCGCGATTCTTTCGTCGCATTAAATGATACATATTCGCGGCAATGTTTGCGCATTCAATAATAAATATAAAAATCCTCTTCCCTCTCCGTTCCACGCCCTCCACCCCCGAAAATTGGTAGCGAAGGATATTACGAAATTTTCACGATAATTGGTAAAGTTTTTAATGTACTTTTTAAGTACCAAGTGTTTTTTTTTTTTCTCAAGTCGTGCGACGGAAGAATTTTATTTTTTCTTTATTTTTCTTTTAAAGGATAAAAATATCGTGATGAAAATTTTTACGACATTGCGACGCGAACTTGCGGATGATTGTCGATAATCAGAGATGGACAAATTTTTTAACTGTCACATCATACTCGAGATAGATTTTTGGGAGTATATAATTAACGAATTTATCGACATATATCAATAAAAAATTACGTGACGAATAATAATTTTCTGTAAATATTGAATTATCGAATGGAATGAAATTATCATTTTTCACACTTTTCTAATCATCACATTTCCATAATTACTTAGCGATAAAATACATTTTTTTTTAAAGATTTTTCATTCGAATTATGGAAAATCCCTGCTCGTAATATTGGGAATAAGAAGAAAAAAAATGATAAAAAAATTCATTATGGAGATTTTATTCCAAGACGGCGAAAGTAAAATTGGAAGAGGTGAACATACCGGCGTACATTTTCCACTCTTCGAGGCCTTTTTTCCTCTCTCGGTCCCTCTCTCCTTTCTCTCATTCGTATTTTCATTTCCCTCCCCCGCGACTTTCCTTCTGTCTCGCTCTTTCTCGACTCGCACGACGGTTTCTTCGATTTTCCGATTTTTCTTCTGCTCTCGCCACCCCACGCTCTTGTTCTTTCTCTTCATTTCTCTTTCGCTCTATCCTCTTTCTATCCTCCCCCCCGAAAAGCCCACCCAATAAATTCAGCCAATAAGTTGGTTCGCGGTAAGAGATCGCGAAGAGGATGAGGTTTTTGCTCGTGAAGAACGAAAGATTCTGGGGGTGGTTTTCGGTAGCGCGGGCTTAAAGGGAGAGAGAGAGAGAGAGAAAAAAAATATCGGAATCAAATCAGCCAAGGGAAACGGACAAATATATACGTAAAACGAACGAGTATTATGCTACTGCGATAAATCTTTCTCGACGATTTGACGTGGAGACGAAGGCAAAAGAAAGGGAGAAGAAGAAGAAAAAAAGAAATAAAACAGTATAAAAACACTCTCGAAAATTCTCAATTGTAGCGAGATATCGATGGACACGTATCTCTGTTGTATTTTATATGTTTCAACGTATATTCACGAGCTTACGAGCAAACGTACTTTCCCGTGGTTGAGCTCGTTATTCGAGTGCGTTATTGGCACAGGGTTACTATTGGACTGTCACCGCAGTGCGGACCTCTGTTACACGTGTAAAAAAAATAAAATAAATGATATATCAAAAAATCTCAATTCTTTGCTATTTATCATAAAAAATATAATTTCTTCTCTTTTTTCATATTTTTATATATCGTAATTATCAAGCCCTGACGATTTAAGTCCCGAAAAAAATTACGATTTGTCATAAAAAAAACAAAATAGAATTCTCTTATTTTTTTTTATATTCATTTATATCGCGATTATTAAACTCGGGCGATTTAAGTGCCGAAAAAAATTGCGATTTATCATTAAAAAATATAATTTCTTATCTTTTTAAAATATATTTGATAAATATGGAGCAAAGGGGACCCACTTCCGATTGACTTGCCTTTAATATGTGTTGTCTAGGGACCCTTTCTGAACAACTTTTTCCTCTGACACAATTGGGGGTCGTTATTTATTTTAAAGTTATTAACAAATAAAGTTAATAATTCATATAGCTATTTTCCTTATAGCAGCCAGTCCCAATCATGTTGTCCTTCACATGTGTTGTTAAGAATACCCCCCTGAGTAACATACCAAAAGTTTTATCCGTCCTCATTGTTTGTTAAAAAGTTATTAACAAAAGAAAACTCATAAATAGAATATGAAATGGTTGCATGGTGGCCAGTACACGTATGACCGGAGGGGCTGCGGCCCCCCTGACCCCGCCGCATACCAGCCTATAGACAAACCAAAAACAAACCAAAACAACCCCAGTAACCTAAAGAAACAAACAGACAAACCCAACAAACAAACAAACAAACCCAACAAACAAACAAACCCAAAACAAACCTAAAACCCAAACGAATAAACCTAAAACCCAAACGAATAAACCCAATAAACAAATCCAAAACAAACCCTAACCAAAAACCCAAACCCAATAAGAGTTTTCGTTTAAAAAAAAATACGATTTCGACCAGCGTATCGACAGTTTCTTCGACATTATAAGTACCATGTATCCGCTTCATAATATAAATAATGAATAAAACCAATAATTGTTTGTTTATGTGTTTGTTTGCGTTGTTTTTCGGTTGTTTTTGGGCTGTTTTTGGGTTATTTTTGGGTTGTTTTTGGTTTTTTTTGGGCTGGTGAGTGGAGGATTGCAGGGGGTCGCAGCCCCCCCTCTCATGCGTGTGCTGTTCACCATACACCAGAACAAGTAGTTCATGTTTGACTTATGAAACTTTTTTTGTTAATAACTTTTTAATAAACAATGAGCGACGGATAAAACTTTTTGTATGCTACTCAGGGGTGTATTCGTAACAACAAATGTGAAGGACAAGATGATTAGGACTGGCTGGTATAAGGAAAATAGCTATATGAATTATTAACTTTATTTGTTAATAATTTTTTAATAAATAACGACCCCCAATTATGTCAGAAGAAAAAGTTGTTCAGGAAGGATCCCTGCACAACATATATTAAAGGCAAGTCAATCGGAAGTGAGTCCCCTTTGCTCCATATTTAACATATCTTTTTATATATCGTGATTATTAAGCTCTGGCGATTTAGGCCACGAAAACAATTGCGACTTATCGATTACAAATTCGAATAGTTATTTGGATCGGGCCTAAAATCGCCAGAGCTTAATAATCACGATATATGAAAATATAAAAAAATAAGAAATTATATTTTTTTATGATAAAAATAAAGAATTGAGATCTGTCGATATATCTTTTATTTATTTTTTTGCAACTCGAATATACAAATTAGCCGAAAGATAAGTTTCCAAAAAATCCAAGCCACTCTAAACTCTATATCAATTGTTTTTTCCAACCTCATTATCAAACACCGTTGATCCCTACTCCACGTATTTAGGAAAAAGCTCGATAACGTAAAATTGAACTCCCTCTATGAGGAAGCAAGATGTCTGTTTATTTTTAATTTTTTTTATTTAAAATACTTCTTTGATAGTACTTGAATAAATGTCACGAATTTTTTCATCACTTATGTGTATCATCATCGATATCGTAATTAACGTGCACGTCACAATTCAATCAACGACGACGATTCTATTGAGTGAGAGATAAATAATAAAAATTAAAGAAACACTTGAATCCCCCCCTCCCCCCTCCCGATAAATATGATAGGGCAGAAATTCTCGTAAGTTCCATTTATTTTTTCGTTGTATCGATCTTAACGCCTCGTATATATAGAAAAATCTCCTGTGGTTAACACTGGGAGCCCAACGGTTTCCCAACGATAATAAAACAGATGTAGATCCGTATCCTTCATCGTGATACCGTCGAAATCCCGCGGAGGGTCCGAAAAGGTCTGATCGTGAAAAAAAAAAAAAAAAGAAAGAAAAACAGGCCTCGCCGACAAACTGATAGTGAAATACACGCGATATAAGCCCGGGACAACGACGAACATTCCTCGAATCCTCTCAAGGGGATTAATAAGAAATACACACCTGTCGAAAAGAAACCAAAGTCGATACGTTTCTAGTTTTGTTGTTCGCGCGTCTCCCGTCCACCGTCGCGTATATATCGATTTCACCATTCGTGTAAAATGATGAGAAACGAAAAACTATTCGCAAGAGAATGCGAGAAGTGTCGTAAATAAATAATATGGCGAGTGACAACAAAGAATAAAGGAGTGAATGTAACAATTCACTTATAATTCGGAAATATTTAATGTTATATCGAACCAACGTTTCAGAACACTTTCGAAACGGATTTCTCTAATGATTTTATTTTATCTTAAAGTGGGCGAAAGATTAATTATTCGAAAAACATGTTTTGGCCTGTTTTATATTTTGCGAAAGTTCCTCGAAACTTTTCATATGCCTTTGTGTGTCAGAATTATTTCAATTATCAACATTATTTTCGACGCAGTAGCTTCAGAGATTAAGGGGAGATATACACCTAGCATGGTCGAAAAAGTCGATTTTTTTTTGCATTTTCTTGAAGCTTGAGGTCTCAAGAATATCTAGTGAAAATTGCAAGTCAATATCTCGATAAATAACGAAGTTACAGCTGAGACAGTGAACCGCCTCCGAGAGCGCACCGGATTTCGTCTGTCAATAAATATTCTGGGAAAAATGGATAACAGATATAATGGTTCTCGGAAAGCTTATCGATCCGGATCTTTTCGCAAAGATCGAAGTAAAATGAAAAACCCGCCTAAAAATCGGCATACCGCCGAAAAAGTAGAGCTTTCCGACGAGAATATCAGTTCCAGTGCCAAAAAATTGAAGACTGGACGTGACAGATTCGTACCAGAAGATCCGTCGACCGTAGAAGAGTTACACTTATGGGCCTGGTATCGATGATTCCATGTAAGTTGACAAATTTCATGATTTATTCATTCCCAAATTTTCAAACGCGTTTTTCTCAAAACCACGTTTTTCAAATCGGTACCCAAAATTTCTCGAAAACCAATGAACCGATTACCTTGAATTTTTTTGTGGTTATTCCATACATCATTATCTAGTACTTGTCATAGGTTTTTTTTTTTTTCGTTGACTTAGTTTTTGTTTTATAGACAAAATAATAACTAACTTTTAGTCGAAAAATCGCTATGTTATGTTCAAACGTTCGCCATTTTGTCGTAAATCGATATTTTCAAAATTGGCTATGTCAACTACTAGATTTTAGTATCTAATTTAATAAGCTTTTTGGTTTTTTTGTTTCAGATGATTTTTGAAGAAACGCCAGTTGGTACCGTTTACCCAGATTTTTTTACGGCGCTCCGAAGATTACACAACAACCTCGTCAATTTTTTATTTTTTTTAATAAAAAAAATTCAACTTATTTCTGAATGTGCATACTTTTAGATAGAAAATCTCTCAATCCGAAATTTCAAATAGTTTTCCTTAAAAAAATTCGCAAAAACGATCCTTTTTTTGTGGTTCCTAGGCGTATATCTCCCCTTAAGTAGTCTGGTAACTTAAGCCGATTTTCATGTCTTTTTTAGAGGGTGTTTTTTGTAGGAAAATAAAAATGAATCGTTTTGGATATTTAGGATGTTTTTATTTACATATTAAAGATACAAAAAAAAATTTGTTTGAAAAAATTTAATAATTTATTATTATTATTATTGATCGAAGTTTGCACCTCGAAAAAAAAGCGACTACTACCTTAAGGACATAAGGGACGTGGGTATATTACGAAACGAAATTTTTTATGGATATTGTTTAAGGTAGCAAAAAAATGACTGAAAACTATTTTTTCAATACTCAAGGAGTTTTTCTTTTATTTCACTAATGTACATATATTCAAGTATATGCACAGAAAATTTCATGTCAATCCGACGAATATTCTCGAAGTTAAACGGATATTTGTAAAGACTTGTGGAGTCTTTGCGCGCATATTTGAAAGTGATTTTGAAAGTTACATTGCGTTTGTCTCAAAACTGTGTTTCTAAAGACAACGAGCGAGATTCCTCGGCAAGGGCTAAACCGATCGGTCTCAAATTTTTACACGAGCTTTATAAATATATTTTTCAGTGATTAATCGAAGATTTTTTTCTCGCCGATAAATCTTTTCCTCTTTTTAAACAATTTAAGGCCAAACATTTTATCGAAAATCGACATTTTTCTTTGAGGAGCCGCCATTCTGTTAAAAATTAATATTTTACTCATTCCTTCGATTAAATACCAGATAATACCTTACATTAACGAAATCTTTTTTCTGGTTTTTCATTTTACATGATCCAATCCAGGGACATCGTGCTCACCGACACAAGACGCCTTTTTTTTAGAGGAGCTCCCGGAGATTGGCTATAGCAGCTTTGAAAATCATCATTTTTACAAATAAAAAATATGAAAATAAAGTTAAAAGTTACCGCAATATGTAGATAAATTTTTACGTTAATAAATTAAAGTGTTGATCCAGGAAAAATTCGTGAAAAATCGCTTTTTTTCGATCTTCTGACTGCGTATAACTCCTTAAAGTAATTCGTCCTCTGAAACGGATAGACCGAGGATCGAGGCTCGAATCTACACCATGTGCGATGAACATTAACCACGCAACGATTGTGTACTCGGTTCGAACAAAGGACCGGTATCGTTCTGCGATAACTGCTGTATTTAATGGACTCTCAACACACGCACACACACACACACACACCTATATTCAGTGACAATCGTCGCGCCCACAGAACTCGCGAATTCTATCTGCCTCGCTCTCTTCAATAGTCTCTGGAACATTGTAGTAAATCATAAACCATCAGACTGGTACGAGACGTTTTCGTTGAGTTTGTACCGCGTTGTACCATCGGTCGTTATCGGTCCAACGGTTTATATAGAAGCGTACAGTCGAATTCTACCTAATTCAACTCAACATTTCCTCGACCCAATCCTTGATTTTATTTATTTATTAGCGCGTTTCCACAACGGAAAAAAAAAACTTCAAATTCAAACCTGCATATTCCTTTCTCAATATGTTTTTTCCTACCTCAACGTGAATTATTACGCGTCATTCGCTTACTCGTTAATAAAATCTTTGTTTTCCTGAAAACGAAAAGAAAAAAAAAATAACAAAACACAATACGATCGGAAATGAGCGATTCCAGCGACCACGGGAACTTAAAGCTCGAAATTTCGCTCCAAAATGAATAGTCAGTATCGCAACACTGAACCACTCTCAGCTCAAAGAAATAATGAGAAAGGCACTGGTGCTAGTAACAATTTGGAGCTTTATTTCGTGGAACTATGTCCGATCGAAAGGAACTGTTCGCTCGTCCGAATTGTTGTCTTTTGCGGATTTGATTACGAAATTCAGAGAGCCCGATCGTACCAATTTCTTTGTTTGAAAGGATAGGTTGTGGCCGACTGTACTCTACTGATATATTGTCACATTCGATTGGCGCGTCTCTCCCTGTCTCTCTCGATCTTTCCCTCCGCGATACATATCGCTGCGGGGGTTCCTGTAACGAGAGTTATAGCGACCCTTGACACCCGATAAGTTTATGCATATACCCCCATATCCTACAACCGCCTACGTACAACGTCCTACATATATAAGTATATATAAGAAAAAATAGGCTTGAAAATACTATTTTCAAGGTATATCTTTTTCCCGTCGTTTTTGGCCTTCCTGCCCCTTGCATTTTTAACGGTTTATACGCAGTTGCATGGCTAAAAAAATTCGTTTTTTTTTTTACGAATTTTTTCTGAAAAGGGATTTTATTTGACAAATACAAGAGGTATTGATAAATGTACCGGTAGCTGTTAACTTAATATCGGTATTTTTCATTTTCAAAAATATTGATTTACACTGCTCCTGTAGACGATCATCTGGAGGTTCTCGAAAAAAAGGTTTCTGGCGGTGAGCACGTTATCTCCGGTTTGGATTATTTAAGTCGTTTTTTTTTACGAATTTTTTCTGAAAAGGGATTTTATTTGACAAATACAAGAGGTATTGATAAATGTACCGGTAGCTTTTGACTTAATATCGGTATTTTTCATTTTCAAAAATATTGATTTACACTGCTCCTGTAGACGATCATCTGGAGGTTCTCGAAAAAAAGGTTTCTGGCGGTGAGCACGTTATCTCCGGTTTGGATTATTTAAGTCGTTTTTTTTTACGAATTTTTTCTGTAAAGGGATTTTATTTGACAAATACAAGAGGTATTGATAAATGTACCGGTAGCTTTTGACTTAATATCGGTATTTTTCATTTTCAAAAATATTGATTTACGCTGCTCCTGTAGACGATCATCTGGAGGTTCTCGAAAAAAAGGTGTCTGGCGGTGAGCACGTTATCTCCGGTTTGGATTATTTAAGTCGTTTTTTTTTACGAATTTTTTCTGAAAAGGGATTTTATTTGACAAATACAAGAGGTACTGATAAATGTACCGGTAGCTTTTAACTTAATTTCGGTATTTTTCATTTTCAAAAATATTGATTTACACTGCTCCTGTAGACGATCATCTGGGGGTTCTCGAAAAAAAAGGTGTCTGGCGGTGAGCACGTTATCTCCGGTTTGGATTATTTAAGGTAGTAGTCTGGTGACTTAAACCGATTTTCATGTCTTTTTTGGAGGGCGTTTTTTTGTAGGAAAATAAAAATGAATCGTTTTGGATATTTAGGATGTTTTTATTTACATATTAAAGATACAAAAAAAAAAAATTTTGATAAAATTTAATAGTTTATTATTATTGTTATTATTGATCGAAGTTGGCACCTCGAAAAAAAAGCGCGTGGGTGGCCCCGATGATTTTGGCTCTTGATGTTATCTGAAATCAAAAATTCTTGATAATTCTTAATCTATAGACGTGACATTCTGGTCGGAACTATTGAAGTTAAATTTCATGGATAAATAACAAAATGGCGGGCAAAATAAAAGGACTTTTTTTCGAAAGTCCGCCATTTTGTTATTTATCCATGAAATTTAACTTTAGTAGTTCCGACCAGAATGACATGTCTATAGATTAAGAATTATCAAGAATTTTTTATTTCAAATAACATCAAGAGCCAAAATCGCCGGGGCCACCCACGCGCTTTTTTTTCGAGGTGCCAACTTCGATCAATAATAATAATAATAATAAACTATTAAATTTTTTCAATTTTTTTTTTGTATCTTTAATATGTAAATAAAAACATCCTAAATATACAAAACGATTTATTTTTATTTTCCTACAAAAAAACGGCCTCTAAAAAAAACATGAAAATCGGCTTAAGTTACCGGACTACTACCTTAAAATTAAAAAACCAAAAAGATTCTATCAGTGGATAGATAAATCTAGGTATTGATCGAAGGAATAGTCGAAATTTTGATTTTTGACAAAATGCCGGCTCCAAAAAGAAAAAATTCCAATTTTCGATCAAAAGTTTTTCGGTGAATTGTTTAAAAAAAAATAGAAATAATTATCCAAAATGTTATTCCTTCGATCAATACCTGAAGAATATATCTGAGAAAGTTGTGTCAAAATTGCGGACCGATCGGTCGAGCCGTTTTTGAGAAATCGTGCTCACCAACTTTGAAAACACCGTTTTGAGAAAAACGCGTTCAAAGTTTAGGCCGCCTACTTTGTAACGCTCCGAGCGTCCTTACAAATATCCACGTATCTCCGAGAATATTTGCCGGATCGATTTGAAATTATCAGAGAATATACTCAAATACTATGTACATTCCGAAAGTGCAATAAAAAAAATCGATTTTTTGACATTTTCAACCGCGTATGACCCCTTAATGCGACCCGTGTATACGAACTTTTGTGATATACAATTTATAGAATCTTCATTATAAATTTTTATTATATCGATATTATAAAGAATTGATATAAATAATTTTGAACTTAATCGCAGGTGGGAGGGGGCGGGGGTGCCCGTAGGAATTAGATTTTTTTTTTCCAATTTTTTCCTTCCCGAAAACTGATAAAAATTGAATCAAACCCCGGCCCACTTCGCGATGTGGTCTAACAATGTTGCTATTTGACTGTGTATTATTCGGAATTTTTCTTTAAATTCACAAATTACGTTTCACCCTTTGTTTTATATAAAATTCATGCTTTTTAATCGTTCCTAAATAGTGACGAACGCAAAAAAAATCTGGAAACACAATTGCATGCCTTTGAATATTATAATAATATTATGGAAAATTATTCACTAAGTCCCAAAGGGTAAAAGACTCACAGCCACATCGACTTGACATGGAATACCCCATATATATACATATATATTTTTTTTCACTTTTTCATCTCGTTTTTTTTTCACGTACATTACCGACGTCGACCCCTCTCTTTATGTATCGTTTTCACGAGGGGGTATCACGTTTATTTCGCGCACCTTTACGAGAATACGTCCATCACGCCTTCTCTCGCCGGATCCCGGCGCTTTCACTTTTTTTTATTTATATCTTTATTTTCCATTTTTTTTTCCTTCGTCTTCTTCTTCTTCTTCCGTTTCTTCGAAGCTCCGGTCCCGCAACGACCCACATTCGTGAGTCCGTAAGTGTGAATTTTTCTTTTTTTTCTTTTGTGTTCTTTCTTTGTTCGAACGGGCGGAAAAATTTGCCATTTATTTTCGTACACGTACGAGGGTCACGATGGCTTCGCATGGAAGACTTGGAGAGATGAAGTTCGTACGTGTATTGGTTGAGAGTGATATTTCTTGAATAAACCAAGGTGTCGATTCGTTTATGTGTTCAGGGAGGAACAAAAGAATATGTGTCTATATGAATATTATAAAAATTTCATGTACATTCGGGAAATAACCTTTTGGGGGGATATATATATGCTTTTGTTCGAGTATCGGTTTATCTGCACTGACGTGGGACAAATTGGATATAGAGATCTTTTCCTTGTACTTCATAATTTTTGCATATACATGTATAATAAATATATATATATATATATATATGCTCGTGTGCAACGGAGAATGAAGTATTTTTCGTTCTACGAAGTATTCCACTTGAAGTACGTTAGTAGATTTTTTTTTTTTTTCAGGATAATTTAACTGGCGATAGGCGAGTGTGAGAAAAGAAGTTTCTTAGGGGCCTCGGATACCCGTGAAATTTTTCTACACATTTTTATTCTTTGTGCTTTCAAGAATTTTTCGAAAAAAAAAACTTTTAAGAAAATTCCACTCCGGTAGAAAGTTGTAGCAATAAATGGGCGACTAGCCTGTAAGTTCACGTTGTATTAACCGGAAACTTTCGAAGCGTTTTCCACGAAAGTATGTTTTTAGACGGTGTCAAGTCACGATAACTCAGTCAATTTTCAATATTTTTTAACTTTTTTTTTTCTCAAATCTTGATAATTATTTTCTCTATAGTCTGACGAGAGGTTTTTTTTAATTTTATGGTTGGACAATTTTTGATAATTTATTGAACACTATATTTTTTTTTTTAAGGTAGTAGTTTGGTAACTTAAGCCGATTTTCATGTCTTTTTTGGAGGGCGTTTTTTTGTAGGAAAATAAAAATGAATCGTTTTGGATATTTAGGATACTTTTATTTACATATTAAAGATTAAAAAAATAATTATTTTGAAAAAATTTAATAGTTTATTATTATTATTATTATTGATCGAAGTTGGCACCCCGAAAAAAAAAGCGCGTGGGTGGCCCCGGTGATTCTGGCTCTTTATGTTATCTGAAATCAAAAATTCTTGATAATTCTTAATCTATAGACATGTCATTCTGGTCGAAACTACTGAAGTTAAATTTCATGGATAAATAACAAAATGGCGGACTTTGGAAAAAAAGTCCTTTGTTATTTGTCCGCCATTTTGTTATTTATCCATCAAATTTAACTTCAGTAGTTCCGACCAGAATGACATGTCTATAGATTAAGAATTATCAAGAATTTTTGATTTCAGATAACATCAAGAGCCAAAGTCACCGGGGCCACCCACGCGCTTTTTTTTCGAGGTGCCAATTTCGATCAATTATAATAATGATAATAAACTATTAAATTTTTTCAAACTAATTTTTTTTTGTATCTTTAATATGTAAACAAAAACATCCTAAATATCCAAAACGATTCATTTTTATTTTCCTACAAAAAAACGGCCTCCAAAAAAGACATGAAAATCGGCTTAAGTTACCAGACTGCTACCTTAATTGCATATCAAAGTTTGAAATACTGTAATTTCTTTATTTGTGAAAAGAAAAAAAATTCCCTCCGTCGGACTATATTACTACATTATTTTACGAGATTCTGTTTTATATTTGCCGATCGAAACATTTTTTGGTGAAGTTATAACGTCGATAACGAGACGCCATGTTTTTCATCAGTAATCCATTTATATCCGTGAACAAATAATGTTAACATTTGAAAAAAAAAATTTTTCATTTTTTTTCTTATAGCTGAAAAGTTAATAAAAAATGTGAAATCGACAATAAAATTTTTTTTTCACCGTATAACCTTTATAATCATTTTTTAAAATCACTCGGTTTTCAGCGCGGACAGCGGTATGTGAGCCCTTAGGGGATGATCGAGTTACAACGAGTGCGAAAGGTCTAAAACTTGTTATAAGCGCTCTATATACACCGGGACCTCGATTTTAAAAACAAACCGAGATCGGAAGTTCTTATAATCGAGGCTGCCTAAGGGGGGGTAGGGTTTTAAAGGCGAAAAAAAAGCATATTTTTATGATTTTTTTGCGGCGACATGAGTAATATAATTTTATTAAATAGAATTACATATTATTGTACAACTATTGAAGTATCTCAGAAAAAATTTTCAATGAAAAATATTGATAAATAAGCCGGTGACGTTGAATCTCCAGACGTGCCTTGAAAAAAAGTGGTTTTGCGGTGAACATTATAACTCGTTACCGGATCATGTGAAACAAAAAAATTTATATGCATTTTAAAGGTGATGTATTTCTCGAGGTAATCAGGAAGAGTTTTTTTTTTTTTTCTATTTTTTGCAGCACTTGGAAGTGAAAAACGCAATTTTAGCTAAAAAAATCGCGCTTAATTTGTTATTAAACATTTTTAAAATTGAAAAACAAAAAAACTCCTGTTTACCTGTTGATTTATGTGAAGAAGTAATGTTTAAATTTTCAAAAGGATCGGTTCAGTAGATTTTGAGTTCTAATGTTGACAAATTTCAAAAGTGACGTTTTCGGGAAAATCGATTTAAAGTTTCAGGTATCAGGTAAATCAGGTATCACGGCCGGTCGTTTGAAACGCTGTAACTCCGTTAGTTTTACTCCGATTGACTTAAAATTTATACACAATATTCTCGACATATTGTACATTCAGAAAATTTTTTTTTTTTTAAATGCAAAAAAATTACTTTAAAAACCCTACCCCCCCCCCCCCCCCCCCCCAAGGCCCAGCTCCTATAACGAAAAACAGCACCTCACACGGCTTATGACGAGGACCGTTTTATAAATCACCTTTGTATAATATTAACGTCTATTTAAAACGACATAGACAATAAAAATTCAAGAAAATATCCGTATATCGATAATCTATTTACATTTGTATTTTTTGGTCATTTTCAGAGGAACATCCAGCGGCTATGCAGCATGGTAATACAGCGGCTGGTTCACCGACATCGAGAACGATTCTCGTCACCATAGCATTTCTCCTCGGTCAATTGAGATAATTTATGTTTCACGGGAGCAAACGACAGTGAGAAAGAAAGAGAGAAAGAGAGAGAGAGAGAGAGAAAGAGAAAAGTACGATAGAATAAAAAGAAAATAAATAGATGCGAATAATAATTCGGAATTATATAAGTGCACATTACCCCGATGTGGTGTGTACACGTGTGTCTATATGATAAGCGAATTAGACGGGCGTTATAATTAATGTCAGGCTGCGTATACGAATTTCAACCGGGAAGAGTAATCGATGAAAAAAAAAAAAGGTCAAAAATAAAGATACCCGAAGAAAAAAAGTTTAACGTACGAAGAGGCACGATGGGATTTCTCTCCCCTTTGTGGGTGATTAAAAAATAAATAAATAGAAAATAAAAACCGCTGTGTATACAATGGACCGAATTTCGATAATTTTCACGAGCCGAGCCCATTAAAAAAAATGTCTACAGGGTTGAAAAAATTCTCGGAGTTTCGTCGACGAGACAGACCGGAAATAATAATTAAAGCCCACCGTGTATATCGCTATACTCGTCCCCGTCGTGGTTCAAATCATACTAAGTCCCTTGCCCCCCCCCCCCCCCCCCTCCCTTCCACCCCGCTCTCCCAAGATCAATCTACCGAAATTCTCAATAGTCGATATAATAATTAACAAAAGCAAAGAGTGTGAAATTACGTTAATCTGTGTAAAGTGCGTGTGATGTAAACAAAAAAAAAAAAAAAAAACATGAAAAGATATTTAATATACGCTCGTAATAAACGGGATTTACTTAATTTTGACAAATTTTTTTGTTGTCTTTCGCGTACACGACGAAACACAAAATGTTCGCTCATTGACGGCGTAATATTACTTTTTTCATTATTTGCCCCAATTAAAAATTCATTATGACCGAGCGTTTGTATTGTCATGTTGAGGGTAAAATTTGTCAAGATTAAATAAAGACTTTTTCTCAATGTTTGACATGGTCCACCGTTGTTCGTCTATGAAGTAACAAAAAAATGAACGATAAAGAGAAGCGGATAATGAAACAACAAAATACAAAGTCTCTCTCTTCCATCTGTTCGAGCTCAATGTAACATCTGAACGTCGATTAAACAGCAAAAATTTCATCGAATAACGATTTTAAAAGAGAAAAACCACACCCCCTTCCTAGGCCTGTTTGTTCACGTGTGCTCAAACATGGAATGAACATCGTTCAAAATGATTTTAGTAAAAAAATATTCGATTATTCTTTTATAATTATCATCTAACTTTCTCGTACAATTAATTATTTCTTTTTTTTTGTATTAAAAGTAATGGTTAAGTGTTTGTTTTTGTTTTTATTTCGAACGGGATGATCATCCCTGTGCTCGGGGACATTTTTTTTGTGTGTTTCCGCTGTCGAAAATTCATACTTTTCAATTAATACCATTCGATTGGTTAATATATCGAAGGATAAAGGAAGTGTAAGAGAGAGAGAGAGAGAGAGAGAGAGAGAGAGAGAGAGAGAGGAAATAAATGAAATTCGAGAAAATATTGGTAAGATCGAAGAATCGAGGAATTCGATATGAAAAAAAAAAGCCTATACGTGACTCTCTCGCCAAAGTAGAATCGCGTACATGAGATCGACCTCAATGATGATGTCGGCCCAGGCTTGCATATATATTTATACTGGCCTGAAATGCTATTCACTCCCTCAGTCTATAACCTCGATATTGCCGGCATAGCATCGAGAGTGAGGGTGGGAATAAAAAAAATAACGGAGAATGGAATAGAGAACGATGAAGAAAAAAAAGGAGAGAGTGAAATTCTCCGCCGAGAGACTCTGCCGTATCGGAGATGACGCGAAGAAATGCACATAAGAAGCATGAAGGAAATGAATCCATTCGCTCGTGATTGTCGTTACACACTAGCGCACGCACAGGCATCTGTATATATATATATATTAGGGTGGTTCTTAATTTGGTGATGTTGGAAATTCTTTGGTATTGTTCCTCAAAAAGAATCAACATATCTGGAAAAAAAATTAGGCGCAAGCGGAACTTTGTCTAATAATTCTAACCCACCCCACCGAGCTGTCGAATTATTATATGAAAAAATGCATGCATTCAAAATTTTGTTAAGAAAATTGTTTATTATTTCAAAACTATTTATGATAAAAGAATTTTATATAACGTTTTTGTAGGAAATATAATGCTCTACAAAAAAGGTATCTTGTGAAATTCTCGTGAATCTAATATTTATCACCTAATTAGCAAAAAACTGTCATCATTTATTCCAAAAGTCGATCATTATGGTCAAAACAGGAGTTTGACGTCGAATAGCTGCAATTTATTTTTCGTATGTTCATAAGATTATGAAGAAATACGTAGCGCACTCAACAATGAAATGTAAACAATATTCAAATTTTCAATTTTATCAATTTTATTGTGAATTATAATGAATGATGTCATATATTTTAAAAATCAACTTACAATAATGAATTACATCGGTTGGAGTAGAGTTGCTTTGTTAATATCAGGATATTTTTTTTTATATTCTTCAATTATTTGTACAATGAATTGTTTCTGATCTTCGTCATAAGTGAGACGATCATTGTACCCTGTAATAAGTTTCACTCCTCTTTCTGCAACATCGTTAACCACTTTAATTCCTTCAACTATTTTTAAGCCTTGTAAATAATTGTCATTAGAAATTCACTCGCTCACATCAATATCAAAAAATGAAGAGTTGATTTCAAATCTTTCGAAAAAAGCCATCGATTTGGAACTGATAAAGAAACCAATGTCCTTATCGATCAAAGAAGAAAAATTTATCTTGAATGATAATAAAATTGATAATATTGAAAATTTAAATATCGTTCACATACTATTATTGAGTGCACTACGTATCTCTTCATATTTCTAATTGCATATGAAGAATACATTGCAGTTTTTCGACGTCAAACTCCTGTTTTGGCCATAATGATGGACTTTTGGAATGATGACAGTTTTTTGCTAATAACGTGATAAATATTAGATTCACAAGAATTTTACAACATACCTTTTTTGTAGAGCATTAAATTTCCTATAAAAACACAATATAAATTTTTTTTATCATGAATAGTTTTGAAATAATAAACAATTTTCTTAACATAATTTTGAATGCATGCATTTTTTCATATAAAAATTCGACAGCTCGGTGGGGTGGGTTAGAATTATTGGACAAAGTTCCGCTTGCGCCCAATTTTTTTTCTGGATATGGTGATTACTTTCAAGGAACAATACCAAAGAATCTCCAACATCATCAAATTATAAACCACCCTAATATATATATATATATTAGGGTGGTTCATTCGTTATTCCGAAGAAATTCAATCGTTTTTTATGTATAATACGTATATTTAGGTCGTCTATATATGTATACATATATTTTTTTTTAAACGGTGCTTCATGAAGAAGAAGATGACGAAAAAGGGTTTCTTGATTTTTCATAAGTAGATCGCGTTTTTGATCATTTATTTATTTATTTATTTATTTATTTATTTATTTATTTATTTATTTACAGTTGTTAAGCGGATGAAATTTCATACAAAAGTAAGATTCAATGAATACGAAGGATGTACGTTAGATATTGGCGAATAGTTGAGCAACTGAAACGTTCAATGTCTCAAATATTGTGTTTAAGGTAGTAGTCTGATAACTTAAGCCGATTTTCATGTCTTTTTTGGAGGCCGTTTTTTGTAGGAAAATAAAAATGAATCGTTTTGGATATTTAGGATTTTTTTATTTACATATTAATGATACAAAAAAAAATTTGTTTGAAAAAATTTTATAGTTTATTATTATTATTATTATTGATCGAAGTTGGCACCTCGAAAAAAAAGCACGTGGGTGGCCCCGGTGATTTTGGCTCTTGATGTTATCTGAAATAAAAAATTCTTGATAATTCTTAATCTATAGACATGTCATTCTGGTCGGAACTCCGCCATTTTGTTATTTATTCATGAAATTTAACTTCAGTAGTTCCGACCAGAATGACATGTCTATAGATTAAGAATTATCAAGAATTTTTTATTTCAGATAACATCAAGAGCCAAAATCACCGGGGCCACCCACGCGCTTTTTCTTCGAGGTGCCAACTTCGATCAATAATAATAATAATAATAAACTATTAAATTTTTTCAAACAAAATTTTTTTTTAATCTTTAATATGTAAATAAAAACATCCTAAATATCTAAAACGATTCATTTTTATTTTCCTACAAAAAAACGCCCTCCAAAAACGACATGAAGTTACCAGACTACTACCTTAAAGGCTAACTAAAATGAATTTAGTGCTGATCGAGGCTAAAAAGAAGTCTCAGTATGCTGAAAGTGGAAAAAATATATACTATACACTTAATATTTTTTGTTTTATTACCGTAAATTTAGTTGTTGATATGACCTAAACTGTTCCTGATGAGAAATGATAAAAAATGTTAGTGTTTTTCTCTCTGAAATAAAAGGAGTAATATGTAAAGTGACATATCGATCGTATCGAATAAAAAAAGGACATACTACAACGTTACTATACAGGAATTTCTAAAATCCAAAAACACTACTCTGGAAGTACAACATCCACGTGAACGAAAATTCTTTTTGAATTCTTTGTATGAAAAAAAACAAAAAATGGCAAATACTCTTCTCCATAACATCGGGAAATTTCAGCTCGAAAGAATGGAAAATCACTTGGCTAACATACATCCTTAAAAAATCGTGAATTTTTTTATATCTTGCCGCGAAGAGTTTCGGCACGTGCAGATAACGAAGATTCATTGATATTCAACTGCTTTCTTTTATCTTTTTTTTTTCAATTTCACCATATCGACGATCACTTTATATCAATCACGATGATAAAGTGCGTCGAACGACCAATTGACCTATCCGATATATCAGAGACCACAAATTCGTGATTATTGATACACAAATGCTCATATATATATATGAGTGTATATAAAAAAAATTTGTAATTCCCGTATACAAACGCGAAGGTTCAAATTTCAAAGTACCAATATACGCACATACGTGAGAAATTTCACGACAATTTCAACGACATTTCAATCTCAACCCTCTTCAATTCCTTTCATAATTGCTTTCCATCATTCGTGACAAGAGGCTTTGAGTTTTTTAATACTTTTGTTGTTTTTTTGTCATTCAATGATTTTTTTCTTATTATATATTTCAAATATTGAGTTGGGAAAAAAAAAATCATGAACTTATTACCAGCGGTTAGGGAGGCCAGATGTAGGTCGAATTTCGCGCGGACTGCCTCGTAAACAGGCTCGAAAATTGAAGTCCACGAGAGAGAGGGAGAGAAAGTAAAAAAAAAAAAAAAACTGAAGAATGGAACGAACGTGCGTTAGTTGTAACAATTTTTCAAGCTTATGAAAAATTCAACTGTCTCACACGGTCGAAATTATTGTTTAACGCGTGGGAGTATGCGTGTGTATACTATGTGTATGTGTGTTTATGTGTGGATGTTGATGTGTGCGTGGTAACAAAAAAAAAATTGCTCAAGCGTCGAGATCATTTTGAAACATAATCGTTCATCATTCCCTCTATATCCTCCAGCATTTATTTCATTTTTTATTTCAACAAAAATTCCAAATCTTTTATTTAATCGAAATAAAAGAAAAGAATTATTCGTTTTCAATGACGATATTGAATTCATTGATTCGTGGAATTAATGAAGTTATCTAAATTCGAGTACTCTTCCGGTGAGATTTATCGTCAAAGGTGCGGGACACACTGAGAATTTTTTTATTACTTCGCGATTTGATGAAAAAAAACTAGAGAGGAAAAAAAGTCAACGTCATTAAAGACATCAAGAAAATTGATGTTAAATGATGGCAATGTCGAAAAGTTACTGGCAATGTATTTGAAAAAGATTTTCAACGTATCGCGAGGTATTTCAACGCGAGGAATACTTAATTCATTAATTTTATCATTTAATTAAAGTGAATTTTGTTGAAATTGTCATCGATGATCCGTGAAACACATTACATTTTCTTTTTCCGCCGACAACGGATCGGGCAAGTGGGGCAATAAATTTACGAGACGATTCGCGTTTTCTTTTTTTGCATTCTTTTTTTTTTTTTGGGCGAAATACTCGAGATGCGAAATTTACATCGCCCTCCATCACTCCCTGACATATATTTCCATACCCACATACTCCTGTCCCGGCGACAAACCCCACGAACGTTATCGCCAACCAACCCTCGCGTAGGAGTAAAAAAAAAAAACAAAAGAAACCCCCGCCCGATGTTGTACGTAAAGTGAGTGTCGCGGTGTTGAGGGAGGGGCACGAAAAAAAAAAAAAAAGTAAACAGATATTAATAAGCAAAACTGGAAGTGAAAAAGTGCCGCGCGATTCTCATAATGGCGCTCTTTGAGTGTGAAGAGAATAATGGAATAAAAAAACAAAACAAAACATAAAATAAAATCGGCGTAGACACGTATTAGTGTTGTGTACAAAAAAAAAAGTAACAAACAAAAAATATGCTGTACTTTGAGAATTAACAGAAGAAGAAAAAAATACTGTAACGCCTACGACAGGTGAATGTTAATACTTGAATTAACATAAAAAAAAAAAAAAACTGTAACGCCTACGACAGGTGAATGTTAATACTTGAAATAACTGTAGAACTGTGTACCCTTTAATGAGACGATGTTCCTTCCGTTTGTTATCACTTCTTTTGTTTCTTTTTTTTTCCACCCGCTATTCTCCTCCTTTCCATCTTCCGTGGTAGTTTGAAAAAAAAAAAACAAAAAGACCTCTCGTTTCAAATGATTACCATTTATCGACAAATTCCCCCATACTTGCTCCTCTCTCTCTCTCTCTTCTCTCTTTCTCTCTTTCTCTCGCTCTATTCCCCCCTTTCGACTACATTATTTCGTTTCAGGCGTCATTTTTCAACGCACTCTTGTATATAATATTTTAATCTTGTAAATAAATTATATCCGTATATGATAAAAACCACACGACGTGTCTTATTATTACGTATTTTCGGATCGTACATTTTTCTTTCTTTTGTTTAAAAAAAAAAAAAAAAAGACAAGTCCTTTCCATCGACGATACCTTGAAATTAAGGAGGATCGCGAGTTCCGCACAAGCCTCAAATGAGTGCTAGATTTTTTTAACATTTTTTTACGCAAAGTCTCATAAATAAATGAGTGTGATCTCAAAAAAAAAAAACGAATCACTTCTGGCAAGTGAGGTATCGTTTGAAAGAGCTTATCTTGGGAATTGAAAAAATGTTTTTCGATATTTTTTTCGGCGAATACTTTCGGCTATATTCGTCAAAAGGTTTCTTTTTTTACTACGTCTCCATCCTCACCTAATTTCGGAACTATCGCGTCGAAAATTCTGAAATAATTCTGATATACGTAGGCGTACGGTAAGTTTAGGAAAAAAATATTGCGTCGTTGAAATTGTGATTGTTTTCTTTGAGACATGAAATTCACAAATTCCCTTAGGTGAATGACGAAGGAACCCTCACCGCATATTTTTGGGCTTGACCATTTTTGTTTTTTTTTTGTTTTGTTTTGAGGGCAGCCTCATACATATTTACTTCTATGAACGGTATGTTGTTCCTGTTGCTTGTATAATGACGCAGTTTATAATTATAGTAGAAATGAGCAAGTTATATTCGTTGGAGTGGCAAATTTTTTTTTCCGTTCAAAGGTAATTAACAGTACACCTTTGTACGACCGCCAGAGAAAAACTAAAATTTAATTGAGGAGAGAAACACACGCGTAACGCGATTCGTAACTAATGAACGGTTTTTTACCCATTTTTTTTTTAATTCTCTCTCTCTCTCCCTTTCTCTCAACTTTCAGATAAAACAGAACCCTTGTTGGCGGCATTATAACGAGGGTCACATGTGTACGAGAAAAAAATGTAATAACAAGCGTTTAACGAATTCATTAAAAATCGCTCTGATAAATTTTAATAATTTGTATTTCCTACCCCCAACGCAGCGTTTAATGAATCGCGGAAAACTGTACTTTTTAAACATGTGCGAAATGTCAAGAATGTCGTTTGATGAAAAAAAAAAAATCGCGCTCATGTTAAAAAATGTACGGGAAAGAAAAATCGATAACTTCGAGGGACGTTAAGGAAGTAGTCTGGTAACTTAAGCCGATTTTCATGTCTTTTTTGGAGGGCGTTTTTTTGTAGGAAGATAAAAAAGAATCGTTTTGGACATTTAGGATGTTTTTATTTACATACTAAAGATACAAAAAAAAATTTGTTTGAAAAAATTTAATAGTTTATTATTATTATTATTATTGATCGAAGTTGGCACGTCGAAAAAAAAGCGCGTGGGTGGCCCCGGTGATTTTGGCTCTTGATGTTATCTGAAATCAAAAATTCTTGATAATTCTTAATCTATAGACATGTCATTCTGGTCGGAACTACTGAAGTTAAATTTCATGGATAAATAACAAAATGGCGGACTTTGCAAAAAAAAAACTTTTTTTCCACCGGGGCCTCCCACGCGCTTTTTTTCGAGGTGCCAACTTCGATCAATAATAATAATAATAATAAACTATAAAATTTTTTCAAAAAAATTTTTCTTCGTATCTTTAATATGTAAATAAAAACATCCTCAATATCCAAAGCGATTCATGTTTATTTTCCTACAAAAAAACGCCCTCCAAAAAAGACATGAAAATCTGCTTAAGGCCTTACATACGTCCAGCGGTACCGAAAACGTACCAAAAGTGTTAAGTTTGTAAAAAAATTTATTTCAATTTCTTTTTTCAAAAATTACAACATGAAAAATCACATTTTTTGAAGCACTGTAAAAAAAAAGTTGCTCCACGGTCGGCAGTATTTCTTCCTCAAATGTTGACGGATCTGCTGAATGTAAAGGAATTCTTGTAAAATAAGGTAGTAGTTATAGTCTGTCGAGCCGGATTTTTGAAATTCGAAAAATTAAACAATTTACGGTAATTTAAAAAAAAATGTTAAGTTTGTGTCAAAAAAGTCACACTTTAATTGTTTTTATAAGATTTTCTAATTATAATTTAAAAAATCCGGCTCGACAACTATAGAAAAAACAATTCCGAATATTTTTAAAAAAAAATCATCAAAAAATATTAAAAACCGTACGAGTTATCATGCCGACCGTGTCAGAAAAAGTAGTTTTGAGAAAAACGCGTTTAAAGTTTCAAGCGCGTTTCGCTCGAAGTCGCGCGCGGCTGGAACAAGAACTTTATGAATTTTTTTAATTTATTTAGTTAACTTACGTCTAATCTCCCATTCCAGCTTCATATTGTACGCCTTCCTTGTCAGTAAAAAATTGTGGTTGTTTATTTTTTCCTCTTTGTTTATTTTGCCTCAAACAACTCAACTCAGGTAGGCGCGCGTCAGACCTTTGTCCTTTCGTCGGGCAGTCACATTATCTACAATAACTTTTGAACTATGGGGAATTTTTACAATCAGCTTACACAGAAATACGCCTAAGACTATAAGGAATAATAATCTGTAAACAAAAAAAAATCGATTTTTTGAAAATTCTCGATGTATGTAAGGCCTTAAGTTACCAGACCACTACCTAAATACCTTCGTTGAGACCAATCAAATTCATTTGATGAAAAATAAAAAATAAAAAATCACTGTATAAAAAGATACCAATGAGATAGAAGGGATAAAAAAAATTGTGGTGGTGCGATCTGGCAAATTGGTTCGAAACAACCCGTATAACGACTTTGTGGATTTCTTTGTCCGGAATTCTCTTACGTACATATACATTTATATGGGCTCATCACTCGCTCACTCGAACGCTTTTACCCGATTCAACTGTGTAAAAGCTCCTGGCAAAGTTTTGGGCCGTTGGAATGCTTTGAGGTACAGCATCCCCCGCGCGCTTCTCTATATAAGCCGCCATTTTCGATGCTCCTGAATTACAATGGGCTTTCGTGAAGCAAAGTCTTAAAGTCGAAGTGCTGTTTGCCGAGCGCATAAATAAGTGGAATACAATCGGCCATAGAAAGATAGATAGAGAGAGGTTGAGAGGGAGAGTGAAAAGAAATAGAGGGTAGAAAAGTTTAACATCGAAGAGTAACTAAAGTATGAGAATGGCGATGAAAAGGAGAAGAAAAATAAATAATCGGTCACGCATGCACCGAGAATTCCGTACCATACGGATATTTTCATTAAATTTTAGATATCCAAATGATCCAATGAAAATTTCGACATCGCTATAGTTTTTCCCCAAACTTCCCATACGCCTTTGTATATCATAATTATTTCCAAATTTTCGATAAATTGGTTTAAAAAAAAAACTAACCAAATCCGCACGATTTTATAGCGTGGATTTTCAATCAAGCGAAAAAATCGACCCAAATCCGCACGATTTTTTTACCCTTTCGTTGTTTTACTTGAACATTTATTTCACTTGATGGAAAATCCGCTATAAAATCGTGCGGATTTTGGTCGATTTTTGTTTACTTGATTGTGAAAATCCGCTATAAAATCGTGCGGGTTAGGGTCGATTTATTTTTTTTTCAACCACTTTATCGAAAATTCGAAAATAATTTTGATATACAAATCGAAATCGTCATTGGGTTATTTAGATATATAAAATTAGGGATTTCGGATAATTTCATTTTCCAACACGATAACGATCCTAAGCATACCGCGCGCAAAACCAAAGAATGGTTAGTGTACAACGTGCGTAAACAATTGAATTGGCCTCCTCAATCGCCGGACCTTAACCCCATAGAACATCTATGGAAAATCTTGAACGATGGTGCTCAAAAACAGGTTGTTTCCAGTCGGCAAGAGTTAAAACAGGCCTTGCAAGCTGAATGGGAGACTATTGCCCGTATTCATAGTCGTTCCTTGAGGAATAAGGGTCCCTTATTCCCTATAACACGTTTCATAAACGTTCCTTGACCGAACAAGGAGCCTTATTGGCTCCCTTATCTCAAGGGAGCTCCCGAGCTCCCTTAACGGCGGGGTAGGATTTTAAAGGCGAAAAACAGCATATTTTTATGATTTTTTTGCGGCGACATGAGTAATATAATTTTATTAAATAGAATTACATATTATTGTACAACTATTGAAGTGTCTCAGAAAAAAATTTCAATGAAAAATATTGATAAATAAGCCGGTGACGTTGAATCTCCAGAGGCGCCTTGAAAAAAAGTGGTTTTGCGGTGAACATTATAACTCGTTACCGGATGTGAAAGAAAATTTTTTATATGCATTTTAAAGGTGATGTATTTCTCGAGGTAATCAGGAAGAGTTTTTTTCTTTTTTTTTTTTTTTTCTATTTTTTGCAGCACTTGGAAGTGAAAAACGCAACTGTAGCTAAAAAAATCGCGCTTAATTTGTTATTAAAAAATTGAAAAAATTGAAAAAAAAAAAAAAACTCCTGATTACCTGTTGATTTATGTGAAGAAGTAATGTTTAAATTTTCAAAAGGCTCGGTTCAGTAGATTTTCAGTTCTAATGTTCACAAACTTCAAAAATGACGTTTTCGGGAAAATCGATTTAAAGTTTTCTATACGTGAAAATCAGGTATCACGGCCGGTCCTTTGAAACGCTGTAACTCCGTTAGTTTTACTCCGATTGACTTAAAATTTATACACAATATTCTCGACATATTGTTCATTCAGAAAAAAAAATGCAAAAAAAATAATTTTAAAACCCCCCCCTTGAGGAGAGGACGCCACCTTGGTCTGTTCGTTTTTGCCGCATTTGTGAACTTCTTACCACATGATGCGCAGAGTACAGCCAAACATAACCTATAAAAATTTGACACATTTTAAGTTTGTGGTTACTTGTGGTGTCGCGTTTTCGGACAAAGTGTATAAAGAAAAACGAATCATGGAAAACGCATTTTTAAATTATTCTGACAATGAAATTGAAGACGAAAATCCAGAGAATCCGATTCTGTTCCGACTTGTGAAAAGATACATTCGTGATTGGGAAAATCCCTTGGAATTTTTCGAAGATGTTCTTTTTCGGAAAAGGTACAGATTCAGGAAAGGAGCTGTGACTGAGATCTTATTACCTCTGGTAAATGCTCGGTTGAGACGATTGAACAATCGTTGACTGCCAGTTTCTCCATTAACTCAGTAGTTAGTAGCACTGCGTTTTTACACAACAAGCAGCTTTCAGGTTTGAAAATGTTGTCTTAACGTTGTCGTAAATAAATAGGCAATTAATTTTCATTTCGTTTGTACGCTGTTTTAATTTTAGATAGTTAACGGAGACACGCGTGGGCACAGTCAAGCATCAGTATTGAGAATTGTTGCACGAGTTTCCAGGATTTTAGCATCACATTTGGGTGTATGTATTAATTTTTCTACAGAACAAATACGTCGAGATAATAAAAACAAATTTTATGAAGTGGCCAACTTTCCATCCGTAATAGGATGTATCGAATACACCCATATACGTATAACGAATCCTGGAGGGAATAATGGAGTGATATTCCGGAATCGAAAAGGATGGTTCTCTCTAAATGTACAGGTACATTTTCTCAGCTGTTTTATTTTGTGTTCATGTCAAATTTCGTATGTTAAATAATTATGAATAAGTTAATATCAAGTGATTTTTTTTTATTTGTTATTTTTATATTGTGTATATAGTATATAGTGTATACTATACACTACAATATTTTAAAAGAAGAAACGAGCTGGAATCGATGATTCTGTGTAAGTTGGAAAAAAAAAAATTTTCTTCACTTTTTTACTTCATAAACTTTAGACGCGTTTTTCTCAAAACTACTTTTTCAAAGTCCGTGTTCACTGCCATTTAAAAACTACTTGAGCGATTCATTTCAAACTTTGTACACATTTTTTACATATAAAATACCTCCCCCCAACGTTTAGTTAAATTTTTTTTTTTTACATTAAGGGTGTTTCCCACCCACAAAATGGCGGAATTTTTCGTGGAAAATAACAGTTCACACTTTAGATGGCCGCCAAAAATTTTTAAATGAAAAGAAAAATTATCAGAGAACGTTGGGGGGAAGATTTGATTATAATTTGACTAAATTTTCATGGTTTTTCATTTTCAGATAATTTCCGGCCGAGTTATAGTGAACACCGAAAATTGTTTTTTTTCCAAGACGTTCCGGGAGAAGCTCTGTTACGGGCTTATGCTTCAATATTTCTGAATGAAAAAATTACACAACATTGTCAAAAGTATGCTCAATAATGTACAAAAGGTTCGAATAAAATTGCTCAATCCATATTTGAGAAAAAAAATCGCAAAAAAAGTGTTTTTTTTTACGCTGAAACCCTTACCCCTCCCTTAAGAACAAAGTTGCGCACAACGGTGGCAATTGTTTGTGCCACTGCTGTTTTGCCCAATGTGTGTATTCAAAATAATTTGCTTTTATTTTAAGACATTTTTCTTAAATATGAAACAGTGTTGTGAACCAATTGTAGTTTTTATATTAAGTTTTTATTCGTGATGATTGGCATGTTGTAATAATGTTAATCAAGATCAATTCATACAAATTAGCATTTGCACATATGTTTAGATTAAAAATTAATAATGATTTGAAGAATGTTTTTTTATGTATTAAAAACTAAAATAAAATGTTCTTTATTGAAACTGGCGTTTCAAAATTTGAAAAGACAATATTTAATTTCTTGTAATTAGTATATTTTGTATTAAAAATAAAAAATGTATATAAATATACTTTTACATTGCACTTATAATATTATTATTTGTATCGACCTAAATATGGATAGACACACAGCCGTATATAGAACCAGCAATTTTTCTATAAGGAACAACATAATACGAGGACAAAAATTCTTCCGGAAGTTGATAATAAATTGCAAGAAATATTTTATTTTATCGTTCCCCGTAACTCCGTACCAGTCTAATATTTTAACACTTATAATAATAATTAGATATTAAAAACATGAATATATTGTATGATACTATCTTTGCTCGAATGCCTCTTCCTCTCTCAACAGTTTCAAGATAACTATTTTCTCTTCTACTTCAGCAATCGCAATTTTTTTAGCGTGAAGTTCCCGCTGATGCTCAATTGCTTCTCGGAGTTTTATTAGTATTAGTTCTTTTTCGTTGCAGTTCTGAAAATCAATTACTTTACCATTAGTACTCATATTAACGAATATTAATAATTAATATAAACCTAATATATAAGATTTTTCAATACCTTTAGATTTTTACTCGTTACATTATTTGAACTCGAGTTAGGTTAGGTTCTGGTGCCATAAACAGTACTGCATCCACTAATCACTAAAATCCCTAAAATATTCCTTCCTTCCGAAAGGAAGACTCGGGGTGTGTCTGTGAAATAAGGCGGTCTTGGAGTTTCAAGGGATCCTTCATGGAGGCTCCCTTCATCCTTAAGATAAGGACGGACTATGAATACGGGCATATCTCGCCAAATATCACACGGAAGCTTGTGGAATCTATGCACCGACGACTCCAGGCCGTTATGAAATAGTAATGGCTATCCGACAAAATATTAAAAATTATTATTATATTATAAAAAATTAAAGTTAAATCATTTTTCGTACGGTGTACGAATACTTTTCACACGCCCAAAACAGTAGATTTTTCGATGGTTATCGTTTAAAAAAAAAAACAAATAAAGTTATCAATAATTTTTTGTATAATTATGGTTAATAAATGGATGGTTTATTATGACCAGTGATTTTCCAGCTGTTTTCCAGTCTTTCATCATTTGGGATAAAAACAGCAAAAGTGCTGGTGTACGAATACTTTCTACACTCATTGTATATAAAATTTAATAAAAATATCCGTATGATACCGAATCTTCGGTCCATACGTGACCGATTTTTTTTTCTTCTTCTTTTCATCGCCATTTTTATACTTTACTTATTTTTTTACTTTTATACTTATACTTTACTCTTCGGTGTTAAACCTTTCTATCCACTATTTCTTTCTTTCTCTCTCTCTCTATTTATCTTTTGATCTATTGACGAAATTTTTCCATAAAAATCATTCAGTGCTCGTGCCCATAGACTGCTTACATAACGATATTCTCGTTGAACGTATATACGATGGCTCGGCCCGCTCGTATAAATTAAGATAAAGTCATTGTGTATCGGGTTATATCTAAAATATCAATGAGGTATTTATCCGAGAATATAATATGTCAAGGTTTGACCGCGCGTGTTACAATCGACAAGTCTTACGTCCTCTTCATTTCGACAAATTTTTTCTGTTCGTTTGCACAGATGTTCGAAATGCCACGACGTTATTTTTTTCGCCTATCCACGGCTTCCACGGCGTAATAATTCAATTGCGCCGTAATCTCCTGCTTTTCGCAATCCACGTATCGTCGTCTTGGTTATTATAATACATTTTTTTTATCTGTCGAATATTCACAGTCGTCGAGCGAAGCTTCGACTCGAGGGTACTCGTTAAATTTTCAGCTCGATTTTTACGTTTCTTTCTTTCATTTCTTTGGTTCGTTTTTTTGTATTTTTTTTTTTTCTCAATCGACAACATGAGAGCTTTTTTGTTCGTAAATTTTTTCGTTATCCTCGCGACGTTTGTCGTTCCGAGAATGGTCAATGGATCGTGGATCGATTATTTTTATGATGATTCGGAGGAGGATGACGATAGTACGAATAACGACGACGAGGACTATGGGCTATCGGTAAAAGATGAAATTATATCGAATCGTGGTCGACAACAAACCGAGGACGAGGAACATTGGACCGATATTTGCGACTATATAGTAGAAAAAGTCACCGGCTGGGTCGATTTTCTCGTCAATCCCGATTTCCTGAATGAAAGCGAGGAGGAAATCGATTCGAACGACCATGTCACACCGGGTTCGTATAAACCTTTTTGTCGTTTGTTTCTTTTTTCCGAATCAGAATTATGAAAATATTGAAGAAAAGTGGAACGTAGAATGTCGCGACAAGAAAATGAGTTTTCGAACGTGAACGAATGCAATTAAAATATATTAAATTGTACATAGTGAAATGTGCGAGATGAAAAGAAGAATAAATTATTTCGTTGTAAATAAAGATTCGTTCGGAGTGAAGAACAAATTTTTATCAATCGAATAAAATACATTTAACGTATTACAAAAATTATTCACTCGTGCAATTTCCGGATGAATTTAAGTAAATTGTATTTAATTCAGTACGATAGCATTTTAACGGAAATGTAATTGAATCATAATTGAAAAGAAGAAGAAGAAAAAAAAAACTTTTTCGCTCAATTGCCGCTTTGTTCTTGATTCTAGAAAATACTACGCCAAAAATCAATCCCACTACTGCTATTCCCGTGAATGATCAAACGACGATGAAGGCTCTCACCGTCGTGAATAATTCACAAGTGCCATCAACGACAACCGCAAAATCTGTCGTTAACGTAACAACAGCTTCGACAACTTTGATAAACGCTACGACCACGAAATAAAGTGTAATGATCGAAATTTCGTTACGACGTAACGAGGAGTAACGTATAGTATAATAAGGCTAATCTTACTATTATAATAAAGCTGGTGTGTTTGTATGTTTGTTCGAACGCGCTAATCTCGGGTAATACTAATTCGATTTGAAAAATTCTTTTTGCATTAGATAGTCCGTTTATTCGGGAAGGCTCTAAGGCCGTATAACTTTATGCTATGACCCTAATCTTACTACTTATACGACTATAACTATTCTATATACTACTAGCGAAACCCGGCAGACGTTGTCCTGCCTGTGTACATTTATTTACCACTGTATGTATAAAAATGGATCTGCATGTAATTTAGAGTATAATTCGTTGTGGAAATATGTCGAAAAACGAAAGTAACAATCACTATTTGTTATTATTGAGGATTGAGGACACTAAAAATCACAAATTATTCTGTTTCGTCGTCGATATGATGGCGACTTACAGCAAAGTGGATAAGGCGAAAATATTCTCCGTGCTCAAATGCCTGTGTATAACAATTTTCATGGCGATCGGTTGAACGGTATAGAAGTTGATGTGCTGCAGCGCCATCTAGTGGCGAGTTACAACAAAGTGGATAGCGCGAAAATATTCTCCGTGCTCGAATACCGATGTATACCAATTTTCATGGCGATCGGTTGAACGGTATAGAAGTTGATGTGCTGCAGCGCCATCTAGTGGCGAGTTACAACAAAGTGGATAGCGCGAAAATATTCTCCGTGCTCGAATACCTATGTATACCAATTTTCATGGCGATCGGTTGAACGGTATAGAAGTTGATGTGCTGCAGTGCCATCTAGTGGCGAGTTACAACAAAATGGATAGCGCAAAAACCTTCTCCATGAAAAAATACATATGTATACCAACTTTCATGGTGATCGGTCAAACGGTCTCGAAGTCTATTAAGCTCAAACATACAGACATCCTTTTTTAAATATATAGACTAACAAAATCCAACAGACGTTGTCCTGCCCGGTTTGTTATTATTGAGGATTGAGGACACTAAAAAATCACAAATTATTCTGTATTGTCGTCGATATAATGGCGAGTTACAACAATGTGGATAGCGCACAAATATTCTCCGTGCTCAAATGCCTATGTATACCAATTTTCATGGCGATTGGTTGAACGGTATAGAAGTTGATGTGCTGCAGCGCCATCTAGTGGCGAGTTACAACAAAATGGATGGCATAAAAACTTTCTCCATGAAAAAATACATATATGTGCCAACTTTCATGGTGATCGGTCAAACGATGTCTCAGTCTATTAAGCTCAAACAGATATACCAATATCCATTTATTTATATAGACTAGCAAAATCCGGCAGACGTTGTCCTGCCTGGTTTGTTATTATTGAGGATTGAGGACACTAAAAATCACAAATTATTCTGTATTGTCGTCGATATGATGGCGAGTTACAACAATTGATGTGCTGCAGCGCCATCTAGTGGCGACTTACAACAAAATGGATAGCGCAAAAACCATCTCCATGAAAAAATACATATACGTGCCAACTTTCATGGCGATCAGTCAAACGGTCTCGAAGTCTATTAAGCTCAAACATACATATATACAGGCATCCATTTATATATATATATATATAGATATAGATATCTTACTACTATAATAAAACTGTAGAGTTTGTATGTTTGTTCGAACGCGCTTATCTCAGGAAATACTAATACGATTTGAAAAATTCTTTTTGCATTAGATAGTCCGTTTATTTAGGAAGGCTCTAGGCCAAATAATTTCATGTTATGACCTTAACGAGCGGCGACGGCAACGGTTTATTTTTTGGTGATTGGTCCTTTTATTTTTTCACATAATTTCCGGATGGTGTTTATACTTAATGAGATGCAGTTGGTTATGTACTCATAATGCGTGTGAGACAGATATATAATTCAAATTTAATCCGGGTGCAATGGCGGGACACAGCTACTGGTAAATAAAAGATGAAATCATGTTCAGAAAAAATAAATAAACGTATATAAATGCGAATGCGGGTACGTGAGCAAATATAAAACTCCTCATCAAGACCATACAGCGTAACGATGCCAAGAGCCTCTTGTTTGTATTTCCCGTAAAGATATATATTATTATCCTTCTCAATTTATTATTATTATTATATATGGGTGATTCCACCGAAATCCAGACGCGGATCCGTGTTCGCGGATTCCCGAATATCTATGAAAAGTTTTTTCACAAAAATTACGCTCGACATAAAGTGTGCTTGAAATTTTTTTTCAGATTTTCATCTTACTTTTTGTTTTCGAGTGATAATTCTTTGTTTGAATGTTTTTGGAAACACCGTCAATAATGAAGTAATGAAGTAATTTAGTAATTGATATCGTAGAGATTATAAAACGTTACGAAAAAAAAAAAAAACAAAAAAAACTGTTGAGCTACTAAATTTGTTTTTCGATTCAAACACGATAATATAAAACAAATATTGCTGAAATTTTAATAAAAAAATTCATAACTCGAAAGTGGATTGATTGAAAAAAAATCTCAAGATAAAAAGTAATTGGACTCACCTCACTTGGATGAATGATAAGGAAAAAAAATCCGAATTGGAAAATGTCGGCAAAGAATTTGTGACTATTTGAACTGAAATGTCCCACGAGTATACGTAATAAAAGGATGACAATAAAAATAAATATTTGCACAAAGCACAAATATCTATGCATTAAGGTAGAAGAAAAAAAATCGATGGTACATATACCAGATATATAAATGGGGTGGGATCGGAAGCAAACGTACAAAAGCCCTCGATGAGCTCTAATTGGCGAATCGTTGATTACCAATGTATGAGTCAGTGTGTATATATGTAGTCAATTTCGAGAAATGTATATATATATATATTATATATATATATAGACATTTCTCGATTACCAATTGCGAGAAAAGCTCTGCGCAATCGACGGCAATTGTATACAATAGAGAATTGCGATCACGTAGGCGAGCATTGATCGATCGTAATAATCGTGGATGCAATGAGAAAATTGCGTCGATCCGAAACTATTTCCGACCAAATGGAAACGGGATAACCACCAATCCACGTACTCCTATCCACACACCAAGGCGGCATCTCTATTGTGAAATTATTGACATTTTTGTTTCCACCCTCTTCTCGCAAACAGTAATTATTATTTAGATACCGAATTATCATGTATTTTCCTTCCGAGGTGGCTTTCCATAAAGCCCCCTCGAAACAAGCTTTGTGATCGTGAATGATCAAAATTGCAAAAGACGAAAAAAATTTTTTTTCATCATTTTTTGCCCATCTCTCCAAAACCTAAAAATGTCAAAATTTCGAATGGTCACAACTTGGCTCCCGTTTGATCGATTTTGGGTTTTGAAGAGCGTTTTCAAAACGTCTCGAGTAGACTTAGAGAATGCATTTTGGATCATCCCGATATCTCAATTATTGTAGCCGTGACAGCGGGTTGAAAATCGGTTAAAAAAATGAGAAGGGGTATGTATGGAAAAATTCACAAAAATCGATGGTCCGAATTTAAAAATCTGTGAAAAATCGAAAAATAATGATAGCACAATGATTCAAGCGCCATTTCAAAGGGTTTTCGATTACGAAAAGAATGAGCACAGAGTGGGGTTCCAACTCCATCGGGAAGCAACGTTACAGCGATTTTAGTGAAGCCACTTGTGGTTGGCCGAAATGGAAAAAAATTTTTAATTTTTAAATTTTATTTTAGGTCGCTATATCGATGTATTTTGACTCGCTGATTACTAATTCAGTAGCCATTTCTTTGAAAAACTCGAAATTTCATTGAAAATCGTCAAAAAAGTGATTTTTTTCGTTTTTCGCCTTTTTCTCATTGATATTTTGAGATTTCGAGTAAAACTCGGTGTTATTCGTAATCAGCGGAAAATTTCCGATCGAATAGGGTATCGAAACATCCAGAAAAGTGAAAAAGAATTTTTTGTCATTTTTTTGCCCACCTTTTCAAAACCTAAAAATGTCAAAATTTCAAATGATCACAACTTGGCTCCCGTTTCATCGATTTTGGGTTTTGAAGAGCTTTTTCAAAACGTCTCGAGTAGACTTAGAGAATGCATTTTGGATCATCCCGATATCTCAATTATTGTAGCCGTGACAGCGGGTTGAAAATCGGCTAAAAAAATGAGAAGGGGTATGTATGGAGAAATTCGCAAAAATCGATGGTCCGACTTTAAAAATCTGTGAAAAATCGAAAAATAATGATAGCACAATGATTCAAGCGCCATTTCAAAGGGTTTTCGATCACGAAAAGAATGAGCACAGAGTGGGGTTCCAACTCCATCGGGAAGCAACGTTACAGCGATTTTAGCGAAGCCACTTCTGGTTGGCCGAAATGGAAAAAAATTTTGAATTTTTAAATTTCATTTTAGGTTGCTATATTGATGTATTTTGACTCGATGATTACTAATTCAGTAGCCATTTCTTTGAAAAACTCGAAATTTCATTGAAAATCGTCAAAAAAGTGATTTTTTTCGTTTTTCGCCTTTTTCTCATTGATATTTTGAGATTTCGACTAAAACTCGGTGTTATTCATAATCAGCGGAAAATTTCCGATCAAATAGGGTATCGAAACATCCAGAAAAGTGAAAAAGAATTTTTTGTCATTTTTTTGCCCACCTTTTCAAAACTTAAAAATGTCAAAATTTCAAAAGATCACAACTTGGCTCCCGTTTCATCGAATTTGGGTTTTGACGAGCGTTTTCAAAACGTCTCGAGTAGACTTAGAGAATGCATTTTGGATCATCCCGATATCTCAATTATTGTAGCCGTGACAGCGGGTTGAAAATCGGCTGAAAAAATGAGAAGGGGTATGTATGGAGAAATTCGCAAAAATCGATGGTCCGACTTTAAAAATCTGTGAAAAATCGAAAAATAATGATAGCACAATGATTCAAGCGCCATTTCAAAGGGTTTTCGATCACGAAAAGAATGAGCACAGAGTGGGGTTCCAACTCCATCGGGAAGCAACGTTACAGCGATTTTAGTGAAGCCACTTTTGGTTGGCCGAAATGCAAAAAAATTTTGAATTTTTAAATTTTCTTTTAGGCCGCTATATCGATGTATTTTGACTCGCTGATTACTAATTCAGTAGCCGTTTCTTTGAGAAACTCGAAATTTCATTGAAAATCGTCCAAAAAGTGATTTTATTCGATTTCTTTCAATCATTCTTTTCGCGTTTTCAATGTCAGAAATTTTCGAAAAATGTCTGTACGCCCTCTAGCTTCCGCAGTTTTTGTGATGTCGGACCAAATTTTTATATATGAATAGACCATCGTTGAATGATGATCGGTATTAAATTTGGTGATAATCGGTGAAAAGGTTGAGTTTTTTTTCATAAAATTTTGAATTTTCCGGAAAATGCTTGTGAACGTTGTAACTTCCGGAAATTTTGAAATATCGGACTAAATTTTTTATACGAATAGAGTGTCATTGAAAAAAGTTCGTTCCTGAAGCGATGTGATTAATCACCGTAATTAATTAATTAGAATTAGTAATAATTTAGTTCGTCGACGTGATTATGAAATTTCACGGCAGAAAAGTCTCGATCTCTCGTTAATTAAATTCACGCGTGTGATGAAATATTGATAATTTCAACTTTTCTGATATATATTATGGTTGTACGATTTTATGCCCGTGATCTATGAGGATCAAATATATGGATGTAGATGAATTTGTAGAAACCGTTGCGTACAAATCACCATCCTTTTGTGGCTCTCATCAAAACGCCATTAACCCCATTAACGGCGTGCAAAAGATAAATCAATATATCGACAACGATTTTACGTATATGTAAACCGGAGGTAGAAGCATAATCGGCGATAAATCAAACCGCATTCAGACTATTCGCCCGATACCTTTGTGGTTGATTAATTACCTACATGTATATGGGGCATTCCATGTCAATTCAAAAATCCAATGGAAAAAACGCCAAAAATCGAATAAAATCACTTATTGGACGATTTTCAATGAAATTTCGAGTTTTTCAAAGAAATGGCTACTGAATTAGTAATCAGCGAGTCAAAATACATCGATATAGCAACCTAAAATAAAATTTAAAAATTCAAAATTTTTTTCCATTTCGGCCAACCAGAAATGGCTTCACTAAAATCGCTGTAACGTTGCTTCCCAATGGAGTTGGAACCCCACTCTGTGCTCATTCTTTTCGGGATCGAAAACCTTTTAAAATGGCGCTTGAATCATTGTGCTATCATTATTTTTCGATTTTTCACAGATTTTTAAAGTCGGACCATCGATTTTTGTGAATTTTTCCATACATACCCCTTCTCATTTTTTTCGCCGATTTTCAACCCGCTCTCACGGCTACAATAATTGAGATATCGGGATGATCCAAAATGCATTCTCTAAGTCTACTCGAGACGTTTTGAAAACGCTCGTCAAAACCCAGAATCGATGAAACGGGAGCCAAGTTGTGACCATTTGAAATTTTGACATTTTTAGGTTTTGAAAAGGTGGGCAAAAAAATGACAAAAAATTTTTTTTCACTTTTCTGGATGTTTCGATACCCTATTTGATCGGAAATGTTCTGCTGATTACGAATAACACCGAGTTTTAGTCGAAATCTCGAAATATCAATGAGAAAAAGGCGAAAAACGAAAAAAATCACTTTTTTGACGATTGTCAATGAAATTTCGAGTTTTTCAAAGAAATGGCTACGGAATTAGTAATCAGCGAGTCAAAATACATCGATATAGCAACCTAAAATAAAATTTAAAAATTCAAAATTTTTTTCCATTTCGGCCAACCAGAAGTGGCTTCACTAAAATCGCTGTACCGTTGCTTCCCAATGGAGTTGGAACCCCACTCTGTGCTCATTCTTTCCGGGATCGAAAACCTTTTAAAATGGCGCTTGAATCATTGTGCTATCATTATTTTTCGATTTTTCACAGATTTTTAAAGTCGGACCATCGATTTTTGCGAATTTTTCCATACATACCCCTTCTCGTTTTTTTCACCGATTTTCAACCCGCTCTCACTGCTACAATAATTGAGATATCGGGATGATCCAAAGTGCATTCTCTAAGTCTACTTGAGACGTTTTGAAAACGCTCGTCGAAACCCAAAATCGATGAAACGGGAGCCAAGTTACGACCATTTGAAATTTCCAGATTTTTAGGTTTCCGAAAAGGTGGTCAAAAAATTACAAAAAATTTTTTTTCTCTTTTTTCAATGTTTCGACACCCTATTCGATCGGAAATTTTCCGCTGATTACGAATAACACCAAATTTTAGTCGAAATCTCAAAATATCAATGTGGAAAAGGCGACAAACGAAAAAAATCACTTTTTGGACGTTTTTCAATGAAATTTCGAGTTTTTCAAAGAAATGGCTACTGAATTAGTAATCAGCGAGTCAAAATACATCGATATAGCAACCTAAAATAAAATTTAAAAATTCAAAATTTTTTTCCATTTTGGCCAACCAGAAGTGGCTTCACTAAAATCGCTGTAACGTTGCTTCCCAATGGAGTTGGAACCCCACTCTGTGCTCATTCTTTTCGGGATCGAAAACCTTTTAAAATGGCGCTTGAATCATTGTGCTATCATTATTTTTCGATTTTTCACAGATTTTTAAAGTCGGACCATCGATTTTTGCGAATTTTTCCATACATACCCCTTCTCATTTCTTTCGCCGATTTTCAACCCGCTCTCACGGCTACAATAATTGAGATATCGGGATGATCCAAAATGCATTCTCTGAGTCTACTCGAGACGTTTTGAAAACGCTCATCAAAACCCAGAATCGATGAAACGGGAGCCAAGTTGTGACCATTTGAAATTTTGACATTTTTAGGTTTTGAAGAGATAGGCAAAAAATGATAAAAAAAAATTTTTTTCGTCTTTTGCAATTTTTTTAAGCCCTATTTGATCGGAAATTTCCCGCTGATTACAAATAACACCGAGTTTTCGTCGTATAGTCAAAAAATCAATAAGAAAAACGTGAATATCGAAAAAATCACTTTTCGCACGATGGTCGGCAAACTGATTCCCTGAGTGAGACGAGGGTCATAGCCAGGTCGAGTTGGCGTGATATGTCGCATATACAAATGAGTAAATCTGCGTTAATAATTTTTTTAAATTATCAAATCGATTATTATAAAATTATTATTATTATTAATTATTTTTTTAAATTATCAAATCAATTATTATTATTCGTTATTGTTATAATTCTCGTCGATCCACAGGAGAAATCTCATCCCGTTTAAAGATACGTCGATAAATCGAAATTTCCATTTGACGTCAAAAAGTTTCGAGGAAGCCATCACGAAAATAATGTCAAGAATATAATCGATCAATTAGGATAATATCGATCAATCCTATGGGGTGCTCAAGTTTTTCTCGGTCCGAGGGGGATGATGTGCAAAAGGAACTTCGACATAGACATATATATGTGTATGTGACGATACATGCTTAGCACGGCTTTAACGGTAATAAATATTGATTGCCCCGTAAGGAGAAATGTGTATATACGGTATAAGATCAACGAGCGAGAGAATGAGAGGTTACAGTCAAGAAATTTTGGTTACCGGAGTGAGGAGCTAGACGCAGAGAGAAAGTGAGAGAGAAAGAGAGAAAGGGAAATTCTCATCGGGAGAACATCGTTGTCCTTATTCAACAAAGCTCACCCCCGTTCCGCGTCCTTCCGACCCCCGCAACTGTTTAAGTAAGACAAACGATTCTCGGCCGTAATGTTTCCCGTGCGGCATAAAACCAGACGGGCAACGGATCAGCCAAAAGGAGAGAGTTCGAGGGGGAGGGGAGATTTTCCCGTTACACAAGAGCAATACACGCGGGGTTTGCTCGCATCAACGAAGACGAGCCCCCCGAGTCCAACACTCACGTGATGTGTGTCACGTATATAATTCACTTGGGTCACAGGCGTATATAATGTACGCGATCATTGTCCCTTGATGAATCGCCTCTGATGAACTTTTAATCGTCACCGATTGGGCGAGCTAACATTTTAGCTGCTAAACAATCGCCATTTTGCTTTGTTTTCGTAAAATATCTCGAACGAAACAATCCTCGAGTAGCGTGCGAAATTTCAAGTTCATTGTTGAAATCCTTTTGCAATCACAGGAAGTCTGTACTCAACGAACCCTCTAAGGGTACCATTTTCCGTTATCAAACTCAAAAAATCGTGTGTTCCGTGATAATGTTAATGACGCAAGTTTGGCAATCCGATAATCGAGAGACCGGATGAAAAATTGACGGGAGAAATGTTGTTGTTCTGTTGCAGGATTATTAATATACAGTGGATCAAAAAAGTATTCATACACCTTGTTTTTTTGCGATAACTTTATAGACGTAGGCGATACGCAAAGAAAGACAATTTTATTTAATAGTACATCGGGTACAGAGATAAACTGCAAATGGAGAATTTTTTCCCAGGAATAATAGAAGCATTATGCAAAAAAAAACGAAAATTTTCGGGCCAAACAAGTATCCGTACACTTACGAGCTGCTAAACCTCGATATTCACTCACGGACGGTCTGACCTCTGCGTACGATGTAAACGGGTCTTCGTTGACACAATGGTTTTGACCTATTCCATGCGGTAGTAGCTCTTCGAGCTCTGAACAGACACGATGGCAAAGAAAAGCGAAATATCAATATCCATGCGAGATAGAGTGATTTTTCTTCGGAAACGGGGTGAAAGTTATCGAAAAATTAGTAAAGAACTAAATCTAAGTTTCGCAACAGTGCAATGAATAATAAAAAAAATACGAAAGAACAAACAGCAGAGAAAATAAGCCACGAACCGGTCGACGGAGAATACTAACGGTACGAGAGCGTCGGAGTATCGTTACAGAGGCTACAAAAAAACCGTTCACAAGTGCTCGCAGTATAGCGAATGACGTCGCGTCAACATCGAGGAAGAGCGTGTGTCCCCGGACTATTCGAAACGTTTTGCATTCTGCCCAAATATACGGCGGAACTGCCCGCAAAAAACCAATAATTAATAATATAAGTCGAGAAAAACGTTAAGGTTTCGGAAAAACCTACGTAAAAAAATCTATAGAATTTTGGAAACGTGTCGTATTCTCGGATGAATCAGAGTTTAACATCTTCGGGTCCGATGGAAAAAAATTCGTCCGGCGGAAACGAAATACCGAGCTCCGGCAGAAAACTTTAATACCGACTGTAAAGCACGGCGGAGGAAGCGTCATGGTTCGGGGCTGTATGGGATATTGTGGCGTTGGTAATCTGGCTTTTATAGATGGTACAACGAATGCCCAGAAGTATATCGACGTGTTGCGCAGCAATTTGAAAGCGAGTGTAGATAAAATGGGCCTGGATGGAAATTTCTACTTCCAACAAGATAACGACCCGAAACATACTGCCATGAAAACGAGGGAATGGTTACTCTATAATGTCCGCAAACAATTGATTACACCACCACAATCTCCGGACATCAATCCTATTGTAAATTTATGGCACTTGGTGGATGTAGAAATAAGAAAAAGAAAAATGACAAACAAATCCGATCTCCAAAGAGTGCTTGTAGAAGAATGGACGAAAATAGAAAAAGAAATAACGCAAAAGCTAGTAGAATCCATGTCCAAGAGACTCGAGGCGATAATTGAAGCAAAAGGGATGCGCACCAAATATTAGTTATAATTAACAACTATGATGATGTAGATTTTCACTATAATCGTAGGTGTATGAATACTTTTTTTGCCCGAAAATTTTTTGTTTTTTTTGGCATAATTCTTCTATTATTCCTGGGAAAAAATTCTCCATCTGCAGTTTATCTCTGCACCTGATGTACTATTAAATAAAATTGGCTTTCTTTGCGTATCGCTTATGTCTATAAAGTAATTGCAAAAAAACAAGGTGTATGAATACTTTTTTGACCCACTGTATATACATTGTCAAGAAATATCTATATCAACGAATACACCTCAAATCTCGTCGTCCTACACCGTCGCCGTTCCCCATAGTTTCGGGGAAATAATCCTACAGTCTCTCGCACTAAGCTCCCTGTGGGGATTATCTCGTGCCTCGATGCTACTAATTAACTCAATTAGAGGATACCTAAAGTGTCGTTGCTACACGCTAAACTATTCTCCTTCCTGCGAATTCAAGTGCGTCCGTACAACCGACAAAGCGTACTACACCCTGCAGCAGTGACGCTATACACCAATTGGCCAAAATCCCTTTGAGAGTTCCGTACTAATGCTTAATATCCTCCAGCGATGTTCCCATTCAGAGGATACGTTCACGGAATAGTGGTAACAGGGTTTCTCGTGATCTGTTACCGATCAAAGCTCGATTCTTTCGAAGCAACGCACCATTTCGCGTTTTCATTTACAATGGCCACATAGAATTGGTATTTCATTAAAACTATTAAAATCGAAACTTCAGTCATATCGCTCTATTCTCGTTTTTTTTTTTTTTAATTAACGAATATCGCTCGATTTCATCGAAAATATGATTAAGGGCTCACATACCCTTGAAATTTTCGAAAAATCGATTTTTCTTTGACACATTTATATTCTTTATAATTTGAAGAATTAAAAAAAAAAACTTTTACGAAAATTCTACTCCGTTACAAAGTTATTGCAATAAATGTGTTGGAAGCTTTAAACGCGTTTTTCTCAAAACTATGTTCTTCGACGGTGTCAGCACGTTAACGAAGTCAATTTTTAATATTTCTTAACTTTTTTTTTCTTCAAATCTTGATAATTCCTTTCTCTATAGTCTGACGAGAAGTTTTTTTCATTTTTTGGTTGGGCATTTTTTTTATAAATCACTGAACACTAATTTTTTTTTTTAAATTGCATACCAAAGTTTGAACTACTGTAATTTCTTTATTTTTTTAAATTAATAGCCCTTAATGCAAATTTTCTGTATCCGACGTCACGAAAGGATGAAGAACAAATGAAAAATAATAATTTCAGCCAATTATTCCAGATAGAAACGTACGTCAATGCTCTTTGTACGGATCACTAGAACGTCGTCCGTTTGCTATATCCAGGACACGTGCTTCGCTAATGAAAGCACGAGAGCTACGCGTGGATAGACACGTGCTCGCGGATTGGCCAAACTCTCATTATTTCCTAGAGAGAAAAAAAAAAGTATTTTTTATTGAATTTTTTTTTTTTCCTTTTTCGTATTAGCAATTATTTGACAAAATTGATCTTTTGCAGTATTCGTTGCCGGACATGTTTACTCCATAATGTAAATGTCGATTTTTCTTTTGTGTTTCATGAAAAAGTAAACGAAAAAAATGTCAAAAAAATAAATGAACGAAGAGAAGTAACGATCGTTACTTTGTCGATTGATCGTTGCATCGATTTTCTATCATTTTTGTCCTCGATACATTAGAAAGCGATATTAATGACGATTGAATTGTCGATTTAGCCTTAAATGTCCCGTATATATAGTACAGTGAATTCACGATTTTCGCATGCTCATAAAACGTTATGGGGGTTGGAGGGGCGGGACGGGGAAGCCGAACGAACCAAATGAAATGAGAATAACGATGAAGAAAGGGAATGATATGAAACACGAACGAAGAAACTGTACAACACTTTCGTCCCCCTCGATCGATTGGTTTACGCAAGCTTCTTTTTTTTTATCCTTCGAATATACACGAGAAGACTGGGGTAAAACGGCACCCCTAAAGAAATAACGCCGCTGCAACACCGACGGTAGCGTTAATTCATCGCTCGTCATCGAAAAATAACATTTTTACCGATTCTATATCGGGTACGAAAAAAAAAAAAACAAAGAACCATCCGGGGCGAAACGTTCCTCCCTTAAGGTAGTAGTCTGGTAACTTAAGCCGATTTTCCTGTCTTTTTTGGGGGGCGTTTTTTTGTAGGAAAATAAAAATGAATCGTTTTGGATATTTAGGATGTTTTGATTTACATATTAAAGATACAAAAAAAATTTGTTTGAAAGAATTTAATAATTTATTATTATTATTATTATTGATCGAAGTTGGCACCTCGAAAAAAAAGCGCGTGGGTGGCCCCGGTGATTTTGGCTCTTGATGTTATCAGAAATAAAAAATTCTTGATAATTCTCAATCTATAGACATGTCATTCTGGTCAGAACTACTGAAGTTAAATTTCATGGATAAATAACAAAATGGCGGACTTTGGAAAAAAAAAGTTCTTTTATTTTAGCAAAGAAGGGGTTGTAAAATAAAAAGTTAGGGGTGAAAAAATTTCTCGGTAGTTCCGACGAGAACTATAAGTGTGTAGAGTAGCCTGTTAAAATTTGAAAGCAATCGGTTCGGTAGAAAAAAAGTTAGGACCCGGGCTACCAACTTCGAGGTGCCAACTTCGATCAATAATAATAATAATAATAAACTATTAAATTTTTCCAAAAAATTTTTTTTTTGTATCTCTCATATGTAAATAAAAACATCCTAAATATCCAAAACGATTCATTTTTATTTTCCTACAAAGAAATGCCCTCCAAAAAAGACATGAAAATCGGCTTAAGTTACCAGACCTTACATTTGTCCGTTTCTCCAATATCGATGATACTTTCGTTAGTGGCGATTTTTCGTCGCATGTGAGTGTCTGTCTCGACTCGTTGATTAAAAAGTTTATCAATTTTTTAATTCCTTTTGACAATTTTAGAGGGATCCGTTTTGCCCCGGTCTCTCCTACAAACGAAAAAAAGCAGTGAAACACGTAAATTTTATCATGGAAATTCGTCTTTTTCTCCTTTCTCTCTCTCCCCCTCGATCTTTCTCGACGACACCGAAAGTTCGCGAGGATATCGCTCGTCTCCGCTTTTTATCTCACTGTTTACCAGGCGCGAGACGCAATTTATTTTTATTTTATTTAATTTTTTTTATTTTACCGAAGGAAGAACGTATACGTCATCTCGCGTGGGACGTACGAAATCGTCGAATCGTTCGATCGAACGTTCTACTAATTCGCGACTCCAAATATAGAAGAGTTGACGTTTTTTTTTTATGGCCGTCACCGAAGTATTGTATTTTAGAGATAAGTCTTTGAGAATCGATTGAAAAAATTTGATAACTTTAATAGATTTTCCGAAAGACAAAAAGAAAAAAAGGAAACGAACTGGAACGCGCGATTGTTCGAAATGCTTTTTTTTAATCGTTCTCAACCGTTTCCACCCTCCGCCACTTTAATAACGGTCAATTAAACGGTTTCTATACGCACACTCGTGAATTAATAGCGGCCATTTTGTAATTCTCGTCGCTCAAATGACTCTGTAACGTGCCGTGTGACGCGCAGACTAGAGAACACGAAATGGCCGCTTGGGTAGAGCGGAATTCGCGGGAAACGCATCGATATATTGTCGCCTAGAGATGGCGCAGGGGGGTTGAACGTCAAGTCTAACGAGAGCGTGCTCATTACAAGGATTAATACGATACTCTCGTTATTGTAATGAGTCCTATTTTCATTCCTACATATTTACCTGTGTTTCCTCTCGTATCTCATGGTTTATATCCACGAAACATATACACACACAAAGACACAAAGAAAAATGTAAAAGTCTTTCTCTCTCACACTCTGCTCTGTATATGCCAGTGAGGTCATACACGACTACCGAAAATTAATGATGCAAACGAGTGACCACTAATCTGTGATCGTGCAGTTAACCGGGATTTTTGTGGTCGTACGGATCGCCAGGTAATTGTGGTAATAAATTCTCGCGTTGCAACTCGGGTAAAATCGGAACGCTCTCACTCTCACTCTCTCTCTCTCTCACTTTCTCTCTCTCTCTCTCTCTCCGGGTGTCTCCTGGTATATATGCCCAGTTAGTTATATGGCTATACATTACGGAAACGAAGCTATATCGAACTATACGTACATTCTATACAGCTATATCAAGGGGAAAAATAGGGTTAGAACAGCGTTTTCTCAATGATTTTCATGAATTTTTTTATAGTATAAAAAATGAATATAATTTATTGAAATTTTAAGAATATTTTATACATATATTTAAGTATATACTATAAAATTTTTGAAGAATTTCATTGAAAAACACCGAAAATATTAGCGACCCCATAATGCAGGTCACAATCAGACTCAGCATTTTGCGTACATTCTGGAAGCCGCAATTTTCATCTGAAATCAAACGAGGTTGGAATTTACTTTTATTATATGTCTCTCTTCTATATGAACCTAAATGCTATCAAAAGAATAGAGAATTGAATTTTTTACAGGGGCCAAAACAAAAAAGCAAGATTTCACGCCATTTTTTACAACTTTATTTGGAAAAAAAAAATTATTTTAAATAATGATAATCCGATTCCGATCCGGTTCCGATTTTAGGTTCGGTAAATATGGAGCAAAGGGGACCCAGTTCCGATTGACTTGCCTTTAATATATGTTGTGTAGGGACCCTTCCTGAACAACTTTTTCCTCTGACACAATTGGGGGTCGTTATTTATTAAAAAGTTATTAACAAATGAAGTTAATAATTCATATAGCTATTTTCCTTATACCAGCCAGTCCTAATCATCTTGTCCTTTACATTTGTTGTTACGAATACACCTCTGAGTAGCATACAAAAAGTTTTATCCGTCGCTCATTGTTTGTTAAAAAGTTATTAACAAAAACAGTTTCATAAATCAAACATGAACTACTTGTTACTAGTGTATGGTGAACAGCACACGCATGAGAGGGGTGGCTGCGCCCCCCTGCAATCCTCCACTCGCCAGCCCAAAGACAAACCAAAAACAACGCAAAAACAACCCAAAAACAACGCAAACAAACATATAAACAAACAATTATTTGTTTTATCCATTATTTATATTGTGAAGCGGATACATGGTACTCATAATGTTGAAGAAATTGTCGATACGCTGGTCGAAATCGTATTTTTTTTTTAAAGAAAACTCCGCGAGGTAATGCGTAAAATGATAATCGCGTATCTCATATCGTGGGATTTTTGTACGCATATTTTGGATTTGTTGGGTTTGTTGGGTTCGTCCGTTTGGGTTGTTACGTTAGGTTGTTTAGTTGGGTTGTTTGTTTGGATTATTTCGGTTATTTTTGGTTTGTTTAGCTCATTTGGGTTTTTTGGTTTTGGTTTTTTGGTTTTGGTTTTTTGGTTTTTTGGTTTGGGTTTGTTTTGGATTTGTTTGTTTATTGGGTTTGGGTTTTGGGTTTTTGGTTTGGGTTTGTTCGTTTGGATTTTGGGTTTGTTTTGGGTTTGTTTGTTTGTTTGTTTGTTGGGTTTGTCTGTTTGTTTCTTTAGGTTACTGGGGTTGTTTTGGGTTTTTTTTTGGTTTGTCTATGGTATACGGTGGGGGCAGGGGGGCGGCAGCCCCTCCGGTCATACGTGTACTGGCCACCATGCAAGTATTTCATATTCTATTTATGAATTTTCTTTTGTCAATAACTTTTTAACAAACAATGAGGACGGATAAAACTTTTGGTATGTTACTCAGGGGGGTATTCTTAACAACACATGTGAAGGACAAGATGATTGGGACTGGCTGCTATAAGGGAAATAGCTATATGAATTATTAACTTTACTTGTTAATAACTTTTTAATAAATAACGACCCCCAATTGTGTCAGAGGAAACAGTTGTTCAGAAAGGGTCCCTAGACAACATATATTAGAGGCAAGTCAATCGGAAGTGGATCCCATTTGCTAAATATTTACTTTAGGTTCATATAGACGGCAATACTATGAAGAAAGTAACTGCCAATTTTCAAAACGATTGGTTGAAAACTTTTCAAACTAGCGTGTACGCAAGTTAAAAAAAAGTCGTTTTCAGAAAAACGCGTTTGAAAAAATAGTACGCTCGGGGCCTGAAGGAGAGCTACTCACTTTAATGGCTTATGACAATAGAACGAGTCGGAATTTTCATTTAAAATTTTGGGAACATATTTTTCAATAGTTTTACTAACAATTTATGAAGTTTAAAAAAATCGATTTTTTGAACCGTCTAACCCTATTTCCCCCCTCAAGCATTTTCTGTATAGCGATATATAAGTATATAACTGTATATAGGACACAATGTGTCAACTTGACCTAGTTTTGATACTCAGCTTCTCGGTTCTGGTTCGACGATTTCTTCAAATTATTTTGTCAACTCCGAAAAATCACGAAAGCATTTATCGTACTTCTTCATACGGGAAGCTTTGATTTTATAAAAGAAAAACATTTTATTTTCTCATCGAATTTTATCAACATCTCTGGCGTATTTATTGTAGTAAAACAACTAAATTTGAAGAATAAATTTGGATTTTGTTAATTTTCATTGAAATGTTATCTCAATGTTTATTTTTGCCTCGTCCATCGAGGCAACGAAACCATCGAAAATTTAAAATTCAAACTTTCTCTATATTCTGTATATTAGGCTTAAATACAATACATATATCGTTATTACAATCCTCATTATATATATATATATACTAACAGGAAAATTTATTACCAAGTACGATGAGTGTAGGGGGATGAATCCCTCGCTAACGGAAAATCGGCAGAGCAAATTAAGTTTATTTTTGTTTTCAGTGTAAATTCCGCAGTGTAAATTTGTATTTACAACACATACGCGTTAACACAGTGTGTGTATCGACAATTTTGTGTGAATGAGTGTGTGTGTGTGTGTGTGTGTGTGTATAATACAAATGCTACCGATACGAAACACGTAGTATCAGATAATGTTTGTACATTTGCCCTGCCGGAGAGATGCCTAGGGTAAATAATATACATGTACGTTAAATAAACCGGTATACGAACAGAAATGACCACGGGATGGGGGATGGGGCCAGCGGGGGGGTGAACAATTTCGTGGGAGAAGCCCCCGAGCGTTCGACGACCTCGTTTTAAACCCGCGCTATATGGGATATGATGTCCGAGCCGCTGAAGAGAAATAGAGAAAAAAGAGATTCGGAAGATCGAGGACGCCACCCTTTGCCAGCCCCAACACAAACCCCTTTGCCATTTTCTCACCCACCACCCGCAATCGACTCGAAAGCACGCGAAAACAGTAACGTTTCCGGCAGAGAAACGTCGGTCAGCAACCGTTAGCATTTTCGTCTTCCATCCTTTCTCTTTCTCTCTTGTTCGTCCGGATGTTATAACTGTTCATTCCCAGATCGTAGGTGCTCCAATTCGCTTCCATACGTATTTGGTATATATGTGGTCGTGTGTGTGTGTATGCCACATGTGTATTTATATCACATTATGAAATATTGTTATGATAATTTTTTGAATAAAATGTATTTATCGGAATTAGAATATTAGTAAAAGATAGTAAATCATAGAAGGCGAAAAGTGACGATACACCAAGATTGGACTGTATAAGCGCAGCCGCAGAATTATTTGCTCCCGGTGTTGAGAATTCGTGAAATTTTAATGTGAAAACTCCAAAGCCTCCGGATAATTCAAAAATAATCTTTGATTCCAGAAAGATATTGGAATAAAAACGTAAAGAATGCGTTTAATGAGCTCGCTCAGTTGCGTGACTCTGGTGAGGAATATTTGAACTATTCAATATGGCCGACCGGTGATGATATTTTACACGGCAAGCAGGAGACAGTGAACGTCAAAAACGTAAGAGCAATACAAAATAAACTGTTGCAATTTAGTATTTTTTTATGGAACTATGTAAGCATTTTTCAGACGATTCGATTAATATCGCTTATCACTGTTTTTTCTCGAGCATTAGAATGTTTAAGAACGTCAAAACTCAGTAGAGTTTCGCGAATTTTAACGATTTAATTCGGAATAATACATACATTCGAAAGTCTACTGATTGTGAGTTTCGACTGTATGTATTATTCTCAATTAAATCGTTCAAATTCGCGCGTAGCTTTTAGGTAGTAGTCTGGTAACTTAAGCCGATTTTCATGTCTTTTTTGGGGGCGTTTTTTTGTAGGAAAATAAAAATGAATCGTTTTGGATATTTAGGATGTTTTTATTTACATATTAAATATACAAAAAAAACATTTTTTGAAGAAATTTAATAGCTTATTATTATTATTATTATTGATCGAAGTTGGCACCTCGAAAAAAAAGCGCGTGGGTGGCCCCGGTGATTTTGGCTCTTGATGTTATCTGAAATCAAAAATTCTTGATAATTCTTAATCTATAGACATGTCATTTTGGTCGGAACTACTGAAGTTAAATTTCATGGATAAATAACGAAATGGCGGACTTTGGAAAAAAACGTTCTTTTCCACTTTGTTATTTATCCATGAAATTTAACTTCAGTAGTTCCGACCAGAATGACGTGTCTATAGATTAAGAATTATCAAGAATTTTTGAAAAAAATTTTTTTTTCCAAAGTCCGCCATTTTGTTATTTGTCCATGAAATTTAACTTCAGTAGTTCCGACCAGAATGACATGTCTATAGATTAAGAATTATGAAGAATTTTTGATTTCAGATAACATCAAGAGCCAAAATCACCGGGGCGACCCACACGCTTTTTTTTTCGAAGTGCCAACTTCGATCAATAATAATAATAATAATAAACTATTAAATTTTTTCACAAAAATTTTTTTTTGTATCTTTAATATGTAAATAAAAACATCCTAAATATCAAAAACGATTCATTTTTATTTTCCTACAAAAAAACGCCCTCCAAAAAAAACATGGAAAATCGGCTTAAGTTACCAGCCTACTACCTTAAGGCGTCTACCGTAATTAGACGCGCAAAAAAAAGGCTATTTTCACGAATTTTTTTTGATAGGTTTAAATTATAAATATTGATATATAAAGTGTTAGACCTAATAAATACACTTTTAAAATACACAAAAAAAAATTTTTTAATTTATTTTAGTCAGTTTTTGTACAGAAAAATGGGGGGGAAAAAAGGTCCAAAAAAAAGATGGATTTGCGCTGTTGATGAAATCTCTGGATAATCGAAAAAAAAAATGGTTTTAGATTCAGTAGGTTAATAGCTATAGCGCATATCATACGATTTTTGATTTTTTTGAAAATTACCAAATGGCGGCCATTTTTCGAAAAACCACGATAAAGCACGTTTTTTTTTCATCGTTTTTTGCAAAAAAAAAAATAGTTCAACTGAAAATTTCAATAATCGTATAATATGCGCTATAGCTAAAGGCGTAAAGAACATGTGGTAAAATTTTTGTAAGTATCGGTCTAATAGTTTCGGAGATTTTATCAAGAAGCCGTCCAAAAACGTAATTTTGAGAAAAACCGCGTTTAAGGTAGTAGTCTGGTAACTTAAGCCGATTTTCATGTCGTTTTTGGAGGGCGTTTTTTTGTAGGAAAATAAAAATGAATCGTTTTGGATATTTAGGATGTTTTTATTTACATATTAAAGATACAAAAAAAAAAATTTTTGAAAAAATTTAATATTTTATTATTATGATTATTATTGATCGAAATTGGCACCTCGAAAAAAAAGCGCGATTTGGAAAAAAAAGTCCTTTTATTTTAGCAAAGAAGGGGTTGTAAAATAAAAAGTTGGGGGTGAAAAAATTTCTCGGTAGTTCCGACGAGAACGACAAGTGTGTAGAGTAGCCTGTCGAAATTTGAAAGCAATCGGTTCGGTAGAAAAAAAGTTAGAACCCGGGCTGCCAACTTCGAGGTGCCAACTTCGATCAATAATAATAATAATAATAAACTATTAATTTTTTTCAAAAAAATTTTTTTTTGTATCTTTAATATGTAAATAAAAACATCCTAAAAATCCAAAACGATTCGTTTTATTTTCCTACAAAAAAAACGCCCTCCAAAAAAGACATGAAAATCGGCTTAAATTACCAGACTACTACGTTAAAGTACGCGCGGTGCGTATTAGCGCGCTCAGGTAGCTAAGTAAACGTCGCTCAAAAGTATGATACTTTTAAAAATTTTAGTATGATACTTTTAAATATGTATACTTTCGAAAAATGCAATAGAAAAGAAATTGATTTTTTGAAAATTCTAATTAGGGTAGATCCCTTGAGTGACGGTAAAAAGGCTAAACGACACTATAGCGCCATCTACGAACGAAACGAGAAAGCTACGAAAAACGCATGCGCTCTATCGAGCAAAATTCCCCTGTTGCGACACGTGCGCTTCCAGAAGAAGCTCGCGTACAACTAGAGGAAGGGAGAGAAAGAAAGAGAGAGAGAGAGAGAGAGAAAGACTTTTGGAAAATAATATAGCAGTATACCGCTTATTAGTATTAACGCGAGAGCAACGCAGAACGTCACGTTAATTTTCATCCTTCTATCATCTGAACAAAAATTCATCGCTCTTACGCGACTAAAAGGCTGTAGGAGAGATACGATTAATTGACAAAGATTTTGGTAAGTATTTTCGCGATAAATTTATCGATTTTTTTCATAAAGTCAGAGCGAGACAGTTAGAGCTTTTTTTTTACCAAAACGAGTGGGAAAAAGATAAAATACCTTTGCCGGCAGCCACGTGCGGTATTATTTTTATTTCCATCTTTGTCTCTCGCCCCTCCCTCTGACACGTTATCTAAGCTGAGGCGAGATTGCTTTTGCTTATATCATAGTATATTAATTATTAATTAATATATCGTGACAATCGTATTTTTTTCTTATCTTACAATCATTGCCCTATTTTCTCAATTGATAAAATTAATATTTCGCCGACGAGAATCGTAAAAGTGTTCATCTTTGAAAATGAAACGAAACTTTGAAAATGTCTGCGAAAGAAATTATCTCTCTATCTCGTTACATTTGTTTTGCGATCTCAATATCGCGGAAAGAGAAAGAAAAAAAACGTTGATTGAGCGTTCACTGAGGACACACGGAGTTTTCCTCGTCTAATCAAATAACCCGACAATGTCAAAGTTATATTCGTTATCTCACGGTTCGTCAACGTGACGTCGCGAGTTGTGAAAAGAAAAATGTAAGAAAAAAAATACAATTCATTCTGGCCCGAGGTGAAATGAACCTTTGAAAAATAGGATTTATTTCAATACGAAATGGAATGTTAAAGAATTAAAAGAAACGGTCCTTTTCGTAAATCTGAATTGTTTCCTTTTTTTGTTCCCCATTTTCGTAATTACGCCGAATTTATACGTTGCTCTATGAAATGCCCGAGATTTCCTACAAGACAATTCTCATCTTATCTCCGACAACGAGTATACAATGTAAAGCGGCTCGATCACAAAATGTAAACAACGCCTCAAAGTCATTCTGTGTAAAGGACTGACCATTTTTTTTTTTACCATTATATATCTACACATTGGTACACTCTAATAACGCTTTGAGAATGAAAATAAATGTCGTATCGGTCTCATGAAGGTTGTACATTTATTTTTCTTCTGCGTTTGTGTACATTACGTGAGGTCAGAGAAATTCGACGAATGTAAATGCGAGTTTAATATTTCTTCATAAATCGTGTTTCAATTCCTCTTTTTTTTTTTACTTTTTAAAGACTTGTAACACTGACGATTGAAATATATATATCGATATTCAATTTTACACTTATTTTATACTTGACCAACTTCAAAATGAAAATTTTAATGAAAAAAAATCGAGCACTGTAAAAATACTAAGATATTCATTTTTTTTTTTCATAATAATAATAACGCCAAAAAGTTTTTTGTTAAACAATTTTTTAAAATAGTTTTTCCCTATTATTGTATTAAATCAACGTTCTCGGTATCTTCAACAACGTTGATCTTTGCGATAAAAATCCTGCGAAAAAAAAATTAACGTTATCGAAGATACTGAGAACGATGATTTAAGGTAGTAGTCTGGTAACTTAAGCCAATTTTCATGTCTTTTTTGGAGGGCGTTTTTTTTGTAGGAAAATAAAAATGAATCGCTTTGGATATTTATGATGTTTTTATTTACATATTAAAGATACAAAAAAAAAATTTTGGAAAAAATTTAATGGTTTATTATTATTATTATTATCGATCGAAGTTGGCACCTCGAAAAAAAAGCGCGTGAGTGGCCCCGATGATTTTGGCTCTTGATGTTATCTGAAATAAAAAATTCTTGATAATTCTTAATCTGTAGACATGTCATTCTGGTCGGAACTACTGAAGTTAAATTTCATGGATAAATAACAAAATTTATTTGCTAAAATAAAAGGATTTTTTTTCCAAAGTTCGCCATTTTGTTATTTATCCATGAAATTTAACTTCAGTAGTTCCGACGAGAATGACATGTCTATACATTAAGAATTATCAAGAATTTTTTATTTCAGATAACATCAAGAGCCAAAATCACCGGGGCCACCCACGTGCTTTTTTTTCGAGGTGCCAACTTCGATCAATAATAATAATAATAATGAACTATTAAATTTTTTCGAAAATTTTTTTTTTTGTATCTTTAATATGTAAATAAAAACATCCTAAATATCCAAAAAGATTCATTTTTATTTTCCTACAAAAAAACGCCCTCCAAAAAAGACACGAAAATCGGTTTAAGTTACCAGACTGCTACCTTAATGCAACAGTGACGAAAAACTTAAAAAAAAATTGTTTAACAAAAAACTTTGTGGCATTATTATTATGAAACCATTATTAATATCTTGGCATCTTTAACGCGCTCGATTTTTGCCCTTAAAATTTTCATTTTAAAGCGAGTGAAAAATTAACGGAGCGTTCGAAATTCTCATGAAATTTCATGGCTATAAAGTCGAAGGATCTTTAATTTTGAATAAAAATTATTGAAATGGATGTAATCTAATAAAATTCATTTTTTTTTTTTTGCTTTTTATGGTTAATCAGACGATAATTCTTTCATCATGGTACCAACGACTGTCCAAGAGAACGGTGATTCGTCACCGGAAATTAAAGGACCAACTACACTTGGAGTTCCACAGGGTGATTATCGTCTCGTTGGTTGGGACATGGATGCCACGGGCAAAAGATTGGTCGACGAAATGTGCCAAATAGCGATTTACACACGAGGCTCCGAGCACGCTCAGTACGTAATGCCATTTAAGAATCTCAGTCCACCGGCAAAAAAGAGGCATCATCTCAAAGTCGTGACGATGGGACGATACAGAGTTTTGAAAAACAGTTTTACCAACAAGGTAATTATCTTAATATCAATGTTATTTTTTTTTGTTTTATGAAAAAAAAAGCTGTGGTAGTAGCAACGAATTATTTGTAAAAATTTCCGCATCAACTTTGTTTGTTCTTTGGGACGAGGGACGGACGGTGCAAATTGAACATCCATCATTCCCTCCGCGTTTTCAATCTAAGAACATACGAGAAACTTGTTTTTTTTCTGTCCTCTTTCGTTTTTTTTTCTTCGCTTTGGGCTATAATTTTTCGAAAAAATCGAAAATATAAAATCTGAACACCGGTTTATCGATTCTCGCAAAAATTTCAAATGTTTTACCGATTCGCGCCAAAGTAAGCGCAATCATTCGATGATACTCTACTCGCGAGTGAAAGGATAACAGAAGATGAATCGAAGATATTTTTCGAAAAAATTTCAAAGTTTTTTTTTAAATCCGCGGCTCCCGAGTGATTCTCGCCAAACTAATCGTCAAACATCCTCGCCCCATGACCGATTTATGCGGAAGAATTTTTTTTACCTGTTTAGCTAAAAATTTACGAAATTTCGAAGCTATCATAAGGTTTGTTTTTCCCGAAAAGGAAAAGTTTTCAGTACCAAAAGCTCATTGCCATTCGTATTAAAAAAGACAGAAAAAACAATGATTATCGATAAAATTCTAATTTGTTTCTCGCAGGTGCTAAAAACCAAGAGCGAAATATCGGCTCTGGCGGATTTTCTCGGTTGGTTAGAGAACGTAAAGGGTAAGGCGGATGGTATTATACTCGTTCATCACGAACCACGAAGAGTCAATCCGTCGATGCTGATCGAAGCATTGACGAAATACAAGATGCTCGAGAGATTCAAACGAACGGTGAAGGGTTTCGTTAATGGTTTCGACATAGCCAAAGCAAAATGCGCCACGACACTCAAGGTCTTTTCGCTGAGAACTTTGTCCCGAGTGTTTCTCGACAAGGTACGAATAGAAAAAAAAAAAAAAAAACACCCCCGAAACAAAAAGACAAACAAATAAAATAACGTCATTGTTCACCGAAAAGTTTTGCTTGTTAACGAAAGGGTATCGGTTTTTTTTTGCTATCTTTCTTTTTTTTTTTCTCGCATCTCAGGAAGAAGAGTTGAGCAGCGCCGCGCAGCGGGCGCGTCTGGCACTGCAAATCGTGCAGCACCTGAGCGTCGGTGAGGAAAATTTCAAAGAGAAAAAACCCGACGAGAAATCGAACGACATTGTCAGCGATGACAGTGAAAACACGAACGGAGCAACCGTTGAATTTATCAGAGAATTTGTTCAACCAGTTGACGAGGAAGAGAAGGAGCATGCGGGTAAAAGATATTACTTAAAAACACTTTTTTTTTTTAAATTATTTACCGTCAAAACGCTGCCCGCATCTCTCGACATAATTCATTAAGCAAATTTAAAAAATCCTCCGTCTCTGGTATTACTGTTCTTTACGAAAAAAATTAATTGCATAAAAAAAAGAAAAACTCACTCACTGTGGCGAGTCTAATGTTCAATACGTATTGTCGTCAATATTATTATTATTATTTCTTTGGCAGCACTGAAAGTCGTTTTGGAGCGACAAAACAGCCTGAAACCAATTTTCGGACCTCTCCTCAATAGAATGGCTCGTCGAATGAGACAGAACACAAGTCCTTTGCGTAGATTGCTGGCCGAGTCCGCTATCGATTACGCTCAGTTGCAGGTCTGTAGAGAAAAAAAAAATTGTTATTAGATAAAACGATAATGGCTCGTCGATTACTTTTTATTTTCGTTATTGAGAATTGTACCATTTTTTTTTCTATCCCCCTTTGCATCGATATTAATCGAATGTCGATCATTCATAGTGAGGAAATCAAATTTGTTTTCCTTTGACATCGCGAAATAGAAATTTGTAGAAAAGACGAGACGACAACAAATAGAAAAAGAATTTTTTCAAACAAAAATTGCAGGAAGCATGGAACAACGGTCAGCGAGAGGGTTTGGAGAAATTGATAAGGGAAAAGGTTACGGCGGAGAACAAGAATATCGATGATCTTATCGAAGTTCTCGAGTGTCACTTCAATCCCGACAAGAAACCACGGCAGCCAATCGAGGAGGAGGAGGAGGAGGACGAGGACGAGGACGGAACATTGAAAAAAGTCAAGTCGGAGAAGAGAACATTGAAGGGAGTCAAGTCGGGGACGATAAAGAGCCTGAACAACAATGAATCGGGACCGGAGAGTCCCGACACGACAACGTCTCACTCGCCGGTAAAAATGAATAACGAGGTGAATGAAGTGGTTACCAAAACCGAGTAAACTCCTCTTAAGTTCGATTAAACGTCCGATATCCTTTATGCCCCCCCCCCCCCTTTTTTTTCAATTAACGAATTTAAAAAAAAAGAAAACTCGACGAAAATACGTTCCATTATCAAATCTCCTATATATTATATTTACATTATTATTTGTTATGAGAGAAGCCGTTTTCTCGTTGTTAAAGAAAAACGGAAAAAATTTCGTTCTGGATCAAATAATAATCGGACAGTCAGTCCCGGAGACGACGTCGTCCTTAACCATATTATACAACCAAAAAAACACGTATCATCATCTCATTATTTACTTTTAGTTTGTTACAAGCGGAATGCAATTTTTTTTCTTGTTCCTCGTTTCGATTCTACAAAGTCTACAAAGTTAGTTTTGCGTCCGTTTTTTTTTTTTCTACAAAACTCGTAAGATTATACGAGACGCGGCCAACTGTTGTTTTTTTTTTTCATTTTAATGCGATATCGCGAGACAAAAGTATTCCGATGATCGTACGTTCTTTTTTTTTCGCCCCTCCTCCCCCCTCTTTCTATTAATAGTATTATAAAATAAGAAACGAAACGATTATCGAGGACCATTTTCAAAGCGAGTAATGATCAACGACGATTGTTATGACCGAAGGACGATATTTTCGTTTCGTAAATTATTAGCACATGTCGGGAGTGAGCAAATTTAATTACCAATGAGAGAAATTTTTCTCGTCGATAGGCTACGGTCGCGATGTTACTTGTTTAAAAGCAACAACAACAAAAACTAGTGCTAGTTACTCGGAGATCTCATTGTATTATCAAAGATTAATAAAATATGTTTAATAATACGTTTTGTTTTTAAGAATAAGGGAGAAGAAATTATTTCAAGGATGTACGATTGTATCGCTGCGTGGATTTTTTTTTTTTTTTTTTTTTTTTTTTTTTTTCAAACTTTTCACTAATGAACGGTGTGCAATTTTGCGAAAATCAATCATTTCCACGAAATATAACGATCTTTGAGGTAAGAAGTATCGTTGAGGTGTGCCGGAGAACAGCGCGACTTTATCTCTACTATTTTTCCCACAATGTGCCATTGAAACCTTAACTTTTCTACTAGATACACGATATAAAACTCGATAATTTTGTACTGTCTTCGCAGATGAATTTTTTTCTTTTTTTTTTTCAACGCAAAGAACCTTGCTGTTATCAGAGAACTATATCACGACTAAGAGCACCGGGTGACAAGGCTTTGAGCCGTAAACAACGAATGTACAGGATGCTCCACGTAAAGTCAGATGATTTTTGATCATAGCAATTTTCGTGAGTTCCTTGAGAATTATATTGCATGGAGTTCCCCTCATCCCTTAAGATAGTAGTCTGGTAACTTAAGCCGATTTTCATGTCTTTTTTTGGAGGGCGTTTTTTTGTAGGAAAATAAAAATGAATCGTTTTGGATATTTAGGATGTTTTTATTTATATATTAAAGATACAAAAAAAAATTTGTTTGAAAAAATTCAATAGTTTATTATTATTATTGATCGAAGTTGGCAGCCCGGGTCCTAACTTTTTTTTCTACCGAACCGATTGCTTTCAAATTTTAACAGGCTACTTTACACACTTATAGTTCTCGTCGGAACCACCGAGAAATTTTTTCACCCCTAACTTTTCATTTTACAACCCCTTCTTTGCTAAAATAAAAGGAGTTTAGCAAAGAAGGGGTTGTAAAATAAAAAGTTGAGGGTGAAAAAATGTCTCGGTGGTTCCGACGAGAACTGTAAGTGTGTAGAGTAGCCTGTTAAAATTTGAAAGCAATCGGTTCGGTAGAAAAAAAATTAGGACCCGGGCTGCCAACTTCGATCAATAATAATAATAATAATAAACTATTAAATGTTTTCAAAAAAAATTTTTTTTGTATCTTTAATATGCAAATAAAAACATCCCAAATATCCAAAACGATTCATTTTTATTTTCTTACAAAAAAACACCCTCCAAAAAAGACATGAAAATCGGCTTAAGTTACCAGACTACTACCTTAAGACAGAGCTTGATAATTTGTTTTTTTACTAATTCTTTTTTCAAATTCACTCAGACCCGGTTCCACAATCACTCGGTTTGGGAATTTAAGGGCTTTGACCACGGTAGCGGGTATAAAATCATGTGAACATTTAACAATTTATTTTTTGTATGAAAAAGTGATTTATTTATAAAACTAATTACACATCTATTTAGTATAAATATGAAGCTAATACAAATATTTTTTTTGTTTTTTTTTTGTTATACAAAATGGCCGACTACTGCTATTTACTTTTGGTATCTTTTTTTTCGGGCGTGACATTTGGCATCCACAATTTTTCACCGAGAAGAAAAAAAAACAATTTTTTGATAATCCACATCAGAATACCTAGAGAAGTGCGTACGGAATTTGAAAAACAATGTTTTTTTCGAATGTTGTAGGGATTTAAACTTAAAAGGTGAATTTTCAGTGGCAAATTCCGTAGAAAACTGCTCATAAAATGGTAAGTTATTAATTAACCAGAAATACTGTACATAGTTCTCTAGGTATTCCGATGTAGTTTGACGAGAATTTTTGTTTTTTTTTTGTTCTAGGTCAAAAATTGTTGATGCCAAATGTCGCGGAGCGCTTCAGAAAAAAAAAGATACCAAAAGCAAATATCAGTAGTCGGCCATTTTGTGTAACAAAAAAAAAATTTTTTATTACCTTGATATTTATACTAGATAGATGTGCAATTATTTTTATAAATAAATCACTTATTCATAGAAGAAAAAAAATTGTTAAACGTGCACATAATTTTATACTCGCTACCGTGGCCATACCCCTTAAGGTAGTAGTCCGGTAACTTAAGCCGATTTCCATGTCTTTTTTGGTGGGCGTTTTTTTGTAGGAAAATAAAAAATGAATCGTTTTGGATATTTAGGATGTTTTTATTTACATATTAAAGATACAAAAAAAAAATTTTTTGACAAAATTTTATAGTTTATTATTATTATTGATCAAAGTTGGCACCTCGAAAAAAAAGCGCGTGGGTGGCCCCGGTGATTTTGGCTCTTGATGTTATCTGAAATCAAAAATTCTCGATAATTCTTAATCTATAGACATGTCATTCTGGTCGGAACTACTGAAGTTAAATTTCATGGATAAATAACAAAATGGCGGACTTTGGAAAAAAAAGTCCTTTTATTTCAGCAAAGAAGGGGTTGTAAAATAAAAAGTTAGGGGTGAAAAAATTTCTCGGTAGTTCCGACGAGAACTATAAGTGTGTAGAGTAGCTTGTTAAAATTTGAAAGCAATCGGTTCGGTAGAAAAAAAAGTTAGGACCCGGGCTGACCAGAAAAACGCTGTTTTGAGAAAAACTTCGAGGCGCTCTCGAAAACTCATTATAACTCCGGAAGTATTTTGAATTTCGGTCTGAAATTTTCACAGTATATTCTCAAGACATTGTACTTTCAAATTAAGCAAAAAAAAATTTTTTCGATTTTTCGAACCCAAGTTACCAGACTACTAACTTAAACTCAGTTTATTCTATCTAAAACGATAAAAAAACAGGAAAATTACATGGGCTTTAAACCGCGATTGTCGAACTCCACGATATTGTTACGAAAAATTAACTGCGAAACATTTCGCGTACATATCTACACAAGGAATTACATTCTTACAGCATGAAAATACCAAGTATCGTCGCAATAAGATCATTAATCCGTCGAGTCATTCCTCTCAAAAGACTCCCGTCTACATATGGCGTTACGTCACAATTCTCTCGTACATTACAAAAACATTGCAACGGCACGAAGTGCGTGCTCGTACAAAAAGTAAAAAAAAAAAAATTATACTTTACCAGAATCCCGATTCGTAACGTGCGCGTTATAAGTGGTGGGAGAAGTTTATAGAGATTGTCCGAGGATCGAGAGATCAAAATATTTCGCTACATTGCGCGGTTGTTAGTCCGTTCACGACGGAGAGTATAATCGCTGCTGATCGCAACACAGTGCGTTCAGAACGTTCTTGCTTATTCGTATATGGTAAACAGAAAGTTTGTACCGGTTTTCGTCGTCGTTGACTCTTGACTTTTGTGTAAAAGTGAAAATATAACGTAGAAAACAATCTTATTATTCGAATTCGAGTGCCAATGAGTATTGAATAGGGAGCGAAAATGGAACGGGATCAAATTTTCGATCAGTAAGTAATTGAATTTAAAGATTTTTCAAGTTTTTTCTTACTCATTCTTTGGTTTTTTTTTTTAAATAGAAAATCTCAAAAAAATCAAGATTCTATGAGAATTTTCGTAGATCGTGATGAAATAAAATTCCGAAGAAATTTTACTGTATCGAGATATCGGGAAAATGTACTTTTACACAAAATAATAGTGCGAAAAAGATTTTAATGATATATGAAAAGCAAACTCGTTCATAAAATATTGAGATTAAGAGAAAGATTTAATTTACATCTTTTTGAGTTCGGGCAGTTTTCGAATATTTTCAGCTACCTAACGAGAGATTATTTTTCTATAAATACAAGATTATTAGAGCACGGTTGACATTACATTTGGGAATTTTTCGAAAGATCACAACGGACATTTTACTCGTAAATTTCCATATAAATTTTTGTAAATAAAACGAACGTACGGCTTTACTGGTGTACGAAATTGCAGCGCTATATCTCAAATCGTTCCGGTGATAAAAATATTTGAATTTTGCAAGGCCGTTACACACAGACACAATATTTTTTTTCACCATTTGCCAAGCTCCTACGAAGAAGCAAAAAACAAGAAACGAGTAGTGAATTTTCAACGAGATGTATATGTAATTATTTTTCAAGAAATAAAAGATAAATATTCCGCAGCGATATTGATTCAATTGAATTATTTATCGCGGTGGAAGTATATTCAAAAATTATATGCAACACTTACGCAAAACTTAAAGTAGTAGTCTGGTAAGTTAAGCCGATTTTCATGTCTTTTTTGGAGGGCGTTATTTTGTAGGAAAATAAAAATGAATCGTTTTGGATATATAGGATGTTTTTATTTACATATTGAAGATGCAAAAAAAAAATTTTTGAAAAAATTTAATTGTTTATTATTATTATTATTATTATTGATCGAAGTTGGAACCTCAAAAAAAAAAAAAGCGTGGGTGGCCCCGGTGATTTTGGCTCTTGATGTTATCTGAAATAAAAAATTCTTGATAATTCTTAATCTATAAACATGTCATTCTGGTCGGAACTACTGAAATTAAATTTCATGGATAAATAACAAAATGGCGGACTTTGGAAAAAAAACGTCCTTTTATTTTAGCAAAGAAGGGGTTGTAAAATAAAAAGTTAGGGGTGAAAAAATTTCTCGGTAGTTCCGACGAGAACTATAAGTGTGTAGAGTAGCCTGTTAAAATTTGAAAGCAATCGGTTCGGTAGAACAAAAGTTAGGACCCGGGCTGCCAACTTCGAGGTGCCAACTTCGATCAATAATAATAATAATAATAAACTATTAAATTTTTCCAAAATTTTTTTTTTTATATCTTTAATATGTAAATAAAAACATACTAAATATCCAAAACGATTCATTTTTATTTTCCTACAAAAAAACGCCCTCCAAAAAAGACATAAAAATCGGCTTAAGTTACCAGACTATTACCTTAAAGGAAAATCGTTAATCGATAATCGTGGGATTAATTTATGTTTGATTTTTTTGCCCGACAAGACAAAAGAAAACGTTAGTGCATGAAATTAAATACAGTGTCTGCGATGACCTTAACGTAAGTAATTGTAGCATCGCCGCGGATAAACGTGTCCTGGTGTCATCGACGATGATGCAAACATTATAAAAAGACTTGGAAAAAAATTATCGTAAAATTTTTCAGAGTGAATAACGTGAAAGTGATTCAAACTGTCGTTGAAAAACAAATATTAAAGGCTCTATAATGTCGATAAATTATAATCCACCTCTACAACCTCCGACCAGACTGTTTTATATTTGTTTATCATTTTTACCAACTAATCTAATGGCACGGTCGATTCCAGGCACATTATATTTATCTCTCTGTCTCGCTTTCTCTAACGAAGAAATTCTGGTTCCCCAATGTAAATCTCGTTTGCGGCGAAATGTTTATTGCGAAATCGTTTCTGAGATAAATAAAAACGAAACGAAACGACAGTGAAAGTTACAAAATTAACACCAATTTGTATCTCGTTGGCAAGTTTTTTTTTCTCTTCCCTCCCATGAAGGCGGTTCGCAGTTTTGCCAATTATCGAGAATGACATAACGTCGACGAGATCGTTAATATTTTTCTAAGCTGTCACGTCAATTTTTTTGTCATTGCAAAATGAAGATTTTTCTTTGCTTCGTGCAATATACCTTCGCGAACTTGACCATATTTTATTTAAAGAACATCTTTTAATTTATCAAATCGTGTGAGTTGTATTATTATTGTTATTATTATCATTTATTATTGCATTCACAAAATGGGGTCATTGCACAAACATGAGATGTTTTTGAATATCGAGTTTCTTCATTCGAATCGAAAGTAATTCTTTTTTTTTTGTATCTTTCTGTTCGTAAAATATATTTTTTTACTCGATTTACTAGTAATACTTTTGTTTTACGATTGATTTTAGAAAACCGATAAAAGGAACGGTCGAACTACGGATCAATGGAACTCCTTATGCAGGTGCGTGATAAAATTTATTACCGATTTATTTTTTCATATATATGTGTGGGACATTTCATGTCAAATCGATCTGGTTGTAAACAATTTTTTGTATTTTCGTTGCAACCCTGAAAGTCATTCGGTTTTTTTTTGTAGATTTTTCAGAATTTGTTCGGACTTGTAAATTGCGGCCAACCTTTTGTTTTATTAATTTTTTTGTTGATATTTCCTACAATAGGGATGAGCGAAAAAAAATGAGAAAAAAATCCCATGCCATTTGAGGTTGTGACAACAACGTGAAAAATTTTTGAGCGAATCCCAGAAAATGAGAGGTCACGGTCAGGTCAATTTCGACGTGAAATGCCCCATATATATATATAGTTACAGTCGTATGGATTGTATGAGAAATAATAGATTGTTTTCGTCACGTTACGTCTGTCCGTAAGAAGCAAATGTGGCAGATATGATTATTAGTCGCCGGAAACGCGCAATTTGTCTTACAGACGTAGTGATACGAGATTTTTTTTATTAAACAGTACTTTTGTTAAAAAAAAAAAAAATAAATACTTCTCTCCTTCGTATTGTCAAGACCCCAATGATACGTGAAATAATTATATAGGCGACGGGATGGAAATGCTGTGGGAGTGTAACAAGCTCGCGAAGTAATCCCGCAATCGGAAAATTGTACGGAACCATAATCACGTTTAAATAGCAGCATTATTTATTCCACGAATACCCTTATCGAGTTTTTACATTGTTCCTTCCCTTAGACAATTTCCCCCTACAATCACATGTAAATACACGTTTGATGGCTTAACAATGGAGAGAGAAACTGGTTTTGAATAACCAGTAGCAGTTTCATCGCGATGATTGGCATTTTTTTGTTCTTCACGAGACGAATGATTTTTAACTGATTATTTCGTTATTCCGTTTGAGCATTAGTGCGAAAACAGAATTTTCATTCGTTTTCATTGATTCAAAATCGAAAAAACAACCTCACACTATCGAATTAAGGGAGAGAAAAATGATAAAAAATGAAAGTTGCATTCATCATCATTTTTCCAAATACAAGATTCCTCCATGAGGAAACCAAAAATGAAAAAGCCTCTTGCTTATGGAGGAAATTGTTCTTTTAAGGGAGGGGTAAGGGTTTCAGCGTAAAAAAAAACACTTTTTTTGCGTTTTTTTTTCTCAAATATGGATCGAGCAATTTTATCCGAACCTTTTGTACATTATTGAGCATACTTTTGACAATGTTGTGTAATTTTTTCATGCAGAAATATTGAAGCATAAGCCCGTAACAGAGCTTCCCCCGGAACGTCTTGAAAAAAAAACAATTTGCGGTGTTCACTATAACTCGGCCGGAAATTATCGGAAAATAAAAAACCATGAAAATTTAGTCAAATTATAATCAAATCTTCCCCCCAACGTTCTCTGATAATTTTTTTTGTCATTTCAAAATTTTTGGCGGCCATCTAAAGTGTGAACTGTTATTTTCCACGAAAAATTCCGCCATTTTGTGGGTGGGAAACACCCTTAATGTAAAAAAAAAATTTACTAAACGTTGGGGGGAGGTATTTTATATGTAGAAAATGTGTACAAAGTTTGAAATGAATCGGTCAAGTAGTTTTTGAATGGCAGTGAACACGGACTTTGAAAAAGTAGTTTTGAGAAAAACGCGTCTAAAGTTTATGAAGTAAAAAAGTGAAGAAAAAATTTTTTTTTTCCAACTTACACAGAATCATCGATTCCAGCTCCTTTCTTCGCTCGTTTCTTCTTTTAAAATATTGTAGTGTATAGTATACACTATATACTATATACACAATAGCAATGAATAAACTGTATACCTGTTCGACAGCTGCACAGCTAGCCCGACCGCCCGCAGCTGTTAGAGGTATAGCGTTAAAGGCCAGGAGATTAATAAGACAATAACTTCAAGAATATTGCTTAGATCGGTTTAAAATTTTAAGGACACATTCTTGAAATGTTAAACAATAAGATAAGACAAAAAAAAATTCGATTTTTCGAGAGTGAAAACTCTTACCCCGCCCTTAAGGTAGTAGTCTGGTGACTTAAGCCGATTTTCATGTCTTTTTTGGAGGGCGTTTTTTTGTAGGAAAATAAAAATGAATCGTTTTGGATATTTAGGATGTTTTTATTTACATATTAAAGATACGAAAAAAAATTTTTTTGAAAAAATTTAATAGTTTATTATTATTATTATTATTGACCGAAGTTGGCACCTCGACAAAAAAGCGCGTGGGTGGCCCCGGTGATTTTGGCTCTTGATGTCATCTGAAATGAAAAATTCTTGATTATTCTTAATCTATAGACATGTCATTCTGGTCGGAATCACTGGAGTTAAATTTCATGGATAAATAACAAAATGGCGGACTTTGGAAAAAAAAGTCCTTTTATTTTAGCAAAGAAGGAGTTGTAAAATTTAAAAAAATGTAACTTCAGTAGTTCCGACCAGAATGACATGTCTATTGATTAAGAATTATCAAGAATTTTTGATTTCAGATAACATCAAGAGCCAAAATCACCGGGGCCGCCCACGCGCTTTTTTTTCGAGGTGCCAACTTCGATCAATAATAATAATAACAATAAACTATTAAATTTTTTCAAAACTTAAAAATTTTTTTTTGTATCTTTAATATGTAAATAAAAACATCCTAAATATCCAAAACGATTCATTTTTATTTTCCTACAAAAAAACGCCCTCCAAAAAAGACATGAAAATCGGCTTAAGTTACTACCTTAATGCGCAAAAATTACGAGGAAGCAATATACGAATTTAAATTTGCATCCATTATCTTCGTCATTTCTGCACGAATTTTATCGTCAATAACCTTTGTCCTTGTTTTTTTATTTCGTATGCAGAACCAAAATATCCAAAATTTTCGTTCAATATTAGACTGTTTTTATTTTTTAGTTTCGGAAGACATACGACCGGAAACATCGTTGAATGTTTTTATACGAGATCACGCTGGACTAAAGGGCACAAAGTCGATGTGCCTGGAGGGTGGATGCGGAGCGTGTATCGTCAGTGCTGAGATTAGGGGTGAAATTTTGGCCGTAAACTCGTGCCTCGTACCAGTACTAATTTGCAACGGGTGAGCAGTGAAAAAGGAAGAAAAAAAAACGAAAAATCAAAAATCGCAGCATTTCCCGAGATAAAAAACAAGTTTTCAAAATTATATCTATCTTTTTTCAATCAAAATTGATGTAAATTTGTTTTGTCGATTCTCTAAAATTTACTAAAATTTATAATCAATGTTTTCGAATAGCTTGGCAAAAATTGCAGCTTCGAATTACCCGCTGATGAATAAACGTTTATAAATATTTATTTCGTAAAATAAATTTGTTGCTAGATGATATGGCAATAGAATCAATAATTAAACGTTAAAAATTGAAATTTAAATGAATACAATTGGAAAAGTACATTTTGCCAAGTTCTTCAATTATCATATCGAAAATTTGTCGAAGTTAGAGGCATTTTATTCATCAGCGAGATTGAAATATATTAAAATTCGTTATGGGACGAGAGCATATTATATGCATTTTTTTTTTGTATAATTACACAGATGGAAAATCACGACCGTCGAGGGTATAGGAAACAAAAGGATTGGTTATCACAAAATTCAAGCTGCGCTTGCCGATATGAACGGTTCGCAATGCGGTTTTTGTTCGGCCGGCATGGTTATGAATATGTACAGGTAATTTTATCCGTTATTCAGGAAAATCATCGACGAAAACGAAAAGTTCACATTTTCGTCGGATTATCATAGTGGAAATGGATCACGTTGTGAGGATGAAAAATAAATGATTTGAGAGTACGTATCAATCTTAGTTGAAAAAAAATGTTCTCATGGTGAAATTAACGGTAGATTACTTTACGACCTCGTCATTTTTTGAAAAAAAAAAAAGAGGCGACTAACTTTTTTTCTATCACTCTAAAATATTATATACTTGAGAGGAAAAAATAAAATAAAAAATGGTTAGTGTCACAGCCAGGTCCAGTGGGCGTGAAATGCCCCATTTACATTCTCCACACATACATATATCGCATTGATCGAACCTCTGTCTTTTTGTTTTTTTCATTATCGTTCGTCGGAATCGACGACGAAAATGCAGTTTGATACAGCACAAAGAATTGTCGATGAAGGAGATTGAAAATTCGTTTGGTAGTAATATCTGTCGATGCACCGGATATCGACCGATTCTCGACGCATTCAAAGGTTTCGCGAACGACGCAACTCCCACGTTGTCGAAGAAAATTCAGGATATCGAGGTAAAGAAAATTTGTATCATTCAACGCAATGTCGATATTGAAAAAAAGTATAAAACAAAACTGACATATATCTATATACATTAGGGTGGTCCTTAATATGGGTAAACAAAAAAATTGATCGCGCCGCCCTTCAAAGCGGTTCCGAATACTAAAAAAAAAAACCTACGCGAAGCCCCAGCTATGTCCGTTAAGAGGAGGACGTGGCTGTAAGCATGAACTTAATTTTTTTTTTTTTTTTTTTCTTCTCTTTTTGCTTGTAGCTATAATCTGTCCCGGCGGGACATTCAATAGCTGTGATGTAGGTGTTGTTCGTTGTTTAGGGGAGTGACCGTTGCCAAACCCACAATTGATGTCGAAAACTTAAATTTAAATATCAATTTTTCTTCATGATTGGAGAAATTTTGATTTTTTAAATCTAGTTTATGTATCAATTTTTTTTTTAACTTTCCGAAACTATTGTATATTGGTATTCAATATACAATTCAGATAATATGGTCCACCATACTAGATTTTATGAGCGTTCAGGTCTGCCATCCTATTATTTTGGAACAATGGTTTGATTTAACTGCTGTCAAACGTTTTTAATCATATCAAAATCAAACGTTAAATATGCATCTTGTCAGAAAAATCTATTAAGTAAGAAAGGATATAAATTCACGATAAACCATTCACATCGAACTTATGAAAAAAATATTACGAAAAAAATATTATGTTTTTTCCGAGCAATGAGATGATTTGTGCGAATAAATAATTTCTTTATTTTCAATAAAACGAACAAGCTCGCCAAGTTTAAAATCCTGCCAAATTAAAAATGTCCTTATGCATTTTTACGAAAGTAATTTTCAAATATATTTTTAATCCACATCACTGGAAGTCTGATCTCAGTGAAATATTAATATGTTTGCATCTCGGCACACAAGGAATATTTCTAACAAAATTGAAAAAAAAAAAAAAAACAATTCTGGCCGATCCGGAAGTTCGATGTGAATGGTTTATCGTGAATTTATATCCTTCTTACTTAATAGATTTTTCTGACAAGATGCAAATTTAACGTTTGATTTTGATATGATTAAAAACGTTTGACAGCAGCTAAATCAAACCATTGTTCCAAAATAATAGGATGGCAGACCTGAACGCCCATCAAATCTAGTATGGAGGACCATATTATTTGATCTGTATTTTGAATACCAATATACAGTAGCTTCGGAAAGTTAAAAAAAAAATTGACACATAAACTTGATTAAAAAAATCAAAATTTCTCCAATCATGAAGAAAAATTGATATTTAAATTTAAGTTCATGCTTACAGCCATGTCTTCCTCTTAAGGGGGGGGTAGGATTTTAAAGGCGAAAAAAAAGCATATTTTTATGATTTTTTTGCGGCGACATGAGTAATATAATTTTATTAAATAGAATTACATATTATTGTACAACTATTGAAGTATCTCAGAAAAAATTTTCAATGAAAAATATTGATAAATAAGCCGGTGACGTTGAATCTCCAGAGGCGCCTTGAAAAAAAGTGGTTTTGCGGTGAACATTATAACTCGTTACCGTGATCATCCGAAACAAAAAAATTGATATGCATTTTAAAGGTGATGTATTTCTCGAGGTAATCAGGAAGTTTTTTTTTTTTTTTTTTTTCTATTTTTTGCAGCACTTGGAAGTGAAAAACGCAATTTTAGCTCAAAAAATCGCGCTTAATTTGTTATTAAAAAATTGAAAGAATTGAAAAAAAAAAAAACTCCTGATTACCTGTTGATTTATGTGAAGAAGTAATGTTTAAATTTTCAAAAGGATCGGTTCAGTAGATTTTAAGTTCTAATGTTCACAAACTTCAAAAATGACGTTTTCGGAAAAATCGATTTAAAGTTTTCACGTATCACGTATCACGGCCGGTCGTTTGAAACGCTGTAACTCCGTTAGTTTTACTCCGATTGACTTAAAATTTATACACAATATTCTCGACATATTGTTCATTCAGAAAAAAAATTTAAAAAAATGCAAAAAAAATAATTTTAAACCCCCCTCCCCCGACATAGCTGGGGCTTCGCGTAGTTTTTTTTTTTAGTATTCGGAACCGCTTTGAAGGGCGGCGCGATCAATTTTTTTTTTTGACCCATATTAAGGACCACCCTAATATACATATATAAGTGTTTTTGTTTTTCAAATGAATTTTAGGAACTCTACAAACTGAAAAAATGTCCAAAGTCTGGAAAACCGTGTAAGAGTGATTGTTCCGATGACAATGTAATAACAAAACCCGAGAGTCTACGTATGCAATTAGGAGACGTACAATTTCACAAAATTCTTAATCTGGAAGATTTATTTGATATCTTTGAAAAATATCCAAATGCATCTTACGTACTCAATGGTGGTAACACAGCTCACGGTAAGAATTCACATTGAATTTCACTTTTGGCCGAGAATTTATATGCGTATAATAATATGCCAATTATTCATTGTATTACTCGTAACATTTTGTCGCGGAAAATTTCAAAACACACACACACACAGTAAACGAAGTTCATAAAATTTTGTCACGGTGCTTATATATTTTCAGGCGTTTATCGTTTGGTTAAACCGGAAATTTACGTCGACGTAAATGACATTCCTGACCTACATCGTGTCGTAAAGGATAGTAACACATTAACCCTGGGCGGTAACGTGTCACTGAACGTCGCCAAGAATACCTTTGAGAAATTCTCCAAGGAGCCAGGATTCGGTTACTTGAGTCGCATGGCCAATCACATAGACCTGATTGCCAGTGTTCCAGTTCGAAATGTTAGTTTCACGACGAATTTCAATTTAAAACACATCCACACAACAGAGGATCGTAATAACGAGAAAGAGAACTTTGTTTCTTTTAATATCCGGTCGATGATGGAACGAAATAGAATTTTTGCTATTAAACGTACAGCCAAAAATATGGAATAACATCGTGAGATAGTCTCATTGAACGACGAGTAATTTTTTCACGATGCACAAATTTGTTTTTCATTCTCAAATGAGAAATTTGTTTCGTTCACAGATTGGAACGCTCGCTGGAAATTTGATGATAAAGCATAAACATCGTGAATTTCCGTCCGACCTATTTCTCATTCTCGAAACCGCCGGTGCCCAATTGCACGTTCGTGAGTTTCGCAGATATTCGTTGATAAAAAAAAAAAAAAAAAAAACGAAACGAGAATGAAATATCACCGTCGATTAATACAAATTTTTCGTATTTTAAGTCGAAAGTCCCGCAACGAAGATCAGCATGAACTTTCTCGATTTTCTCGACACCGACATGAATCACAAAATCATTTACAGTATTGTTCTATCGCCAATGACCAACGAACACGTTTATCGTACTTACAAGGTGAACAAAAAAAATAATGATTACCAAAATTCAGTATTGCTATCGTTATCCACGTAATTATTGCATGTAGCATTTTGTTTTACCGTTCGGTTTGTTTTTTCGCCAGGTAATGCCCAGAGCTCAAAATGCTCATGCTCATGTCAATGCCGGTTTTCTCTTCAAACTCGACGGTGCGAGCAAAGTTTTGGAAATGCCAAACGTCATTATCGGAGGAATAAATGATCATTTCGTGAGTACTCTTTTCTGAATTTAATTATGTTTTTTTTTTTTCCAACCAAATTATTTCTTCTTGTTTTCATTTCAATGAGCATAATTTTCCTTTCGTCCAACAGTTACACGCTACCGAGACCGAGACTTTTCTCAATGGCAAAATTCTCCTCGATAAAAGCGTTTTGACCGAGGCATTGAAGATTTTGGATTCTGAGCTCAAGCCCAATCATCAACTGCCCGATTACACTCCGGAATTTCGAAAGACCCTCGCGACTGGACTCTTTTACAAGGTCGTAAAATTTTTAAGAAAATCCGACCATCGAACTCGAGTGAAAAAACCCACTATCGAGCGCACTATAAAGAGTACAGAGAACATTTGTGAATTGTCGAAAAAAAGGAAAAAAACAATGCGCAAGTTTCAATTCGCACCTTTTTTTTTTTCATGTTCAACTATTCGCGGCTATCCGAGATCGCGTTATTTATTATATTTTTTTTCTCCTCATTGCAGTTTGTTCTGAGCATAAAGCCCGACGGTGTCGAGAAGAAATATCGAAGCGGCGGTGAAATTCTCGAGCGTTCACTGTCATCGGCAACTCACGATTACGACACGGACAAAAACATGTGGCCGGTGAACAAACCGGTGCCGAAAATCGAATCTATATATCAGACCTCCGGCGAGGCGCAATACATAAACGACGTGCTCACCGGCGATAATACCGTTCATTGCGCTTTCGTTCATACGGAATTTCCAAACGGCAATGTCGAGAGCGTCGATCCCAAGGATGCACTGGTCAGTTTATACATGGTGAAACATAAATGCGGTAGCAGAGAGAAAAAAGTAAAGAAGACAAAACAAAACAAAAAATAATACCGCGATCTTATCGGTTAGGTCGTAAAAACGTTCATTTTTTATTTCCACTCAAAGTTTTATGTATGTGCGTGTATGTCTGCGTTTGTATCGTAAAATATTGACGAGAGATTCGAGTCTAGATTGCGTATGGGCCATTCATGGTCGAATTCGTGGGAGGGGCGCGGAAATTCAACGACGATCGAGATCGATTCGAATGATTTCACGAATTGCGATTGTAAATATATGTATTTTTTTGTTTACAGGCATTACACGGAGTTATTGCATTTTTCACGGCTAAAGATGTACCCGGTAAAAATCTCTCCATAGACAGTTCCAACGAGGTGCTGGGTCTCGACTGCGACGAGCTGGTAAGTTAACTTCTTTCAATAAAAGTTAATTTCTCGCAATCACAAGAACATAAGTGTTTTGAAGCTTTTAACATTTCAACAATCTATTATATTGCTATTTTCAATTTTGTGCATTTTTTTTTTCCTTCAATCATCGCACTCGTTCGCGTGTGATAAAACGTTGAGTTGCGATGAGAAGTGATCGAGGATGTTTGTTATTGGATTCGAAGAAAAAAATGACCATTTGAACAATTGATCTTGAACGCAACTAATTCTTTACTGGCAATTTTTAACTTTTCGAAAAATAACAATTTACTTTATTTTAATTCTAACCGCACAAAATTAATTTTTCTCCCACGAATATTTTCTCGTTTTCACACTGTCCTGAATAAAAAAAATTTCTTTTGGGTTTTAATTTTATTTTTATTTTTTCCAAAGCGTTTCCTTGTTCCATCTCGACCCTCACATCTCTCGTGTATCAAACCGTGGTATCGTGTTTATCGTTCTTTTATTTATTTTTTATTTAGCTTTTTGTGGAGAAAAATATCGAGTACGCGGGTCAGCCGATCGGCGTTATAGTTGCTGAGACCCATGCACTGGCGAATGAGGCCGCGAAAATGGTGAAAGTCACGTATTCCGACACACTGAAGGAAAAACCTATCGTAACAATTCAGGACGTTATTGCCACGGGCGATAAAACCCGACTCTTTCAAACTGCTCACATGCCGGCAAAGCGCAAAGGTTTTCTATAACGATGCATTCCGATATTATATGGGCTTATCTCGTTCCATTTCGTTTCCTTCGGTTTTTCGTTTTCCTTTCTTTCGCTTGACTATTTATTTTTATTCTATTTTTTTTTTATTCATTCCTGCGAAACATCGTTCGATGGATGGTTTTCGTTCGTTAAGAGCATGTGAAATGTCTGTTTTACCGACTCCGTATTACCGACGAAATGCATTGAAATTTTTTCGGTCAAACGCCATTTAGTAAAATCAATAGGGAACCCGTTACTCTTGTCAATTCCACAAAAATTTACGAGAGTTATTTTTTTTTTTAATTAGGTTCAGTATCACGTACTGAATGTAAATAAACAAAATCCTTACAAATTAAGTGAGCGGAAGTGCCGCCATTTTGAGGAAAACCGTATCGGCCAATATCTCCGTTACCGTGCACTTTAGGCCAAAAATGCTAATAACCTTTCTTGTAGACAATTGAATTTCCTATCTTTTTTTCTAAATAATTTTTTTTTTATACGACTGTTAAAATTTATTTATTCACTTTTTGACCTGTATCTATCTTAATAATAGTTTAAACAATAAAATGCTAATAACTTATCTTTTAAATCCACACATTTTCCACAACTTTTATTTGAAACTTTTTTGTCTAAAATTAATATTCTCAAAGTTATAACGCGTTCAATGTTGCGCTACCGGGTGCAAGGCTAATAAAAACGCGTTATACCTTTGAGAATATTAACTTTAGACAAAAAAGTTTTAAAAAAAAGGTATGGGAAATTTATGGATTTAAAAGATAAGTTATTAGCATTTTATTGTTTGAACAATTATTAGGAGAGATACAGGTCAAAAAGTGAATAAATAAATTTTAACAGTCGTATAAGTCGTAAACGGTAAGTGATACAAAAAAAATTATTTAGAAAAAAAGATGGGAAATTCAATCATCTACAAGAAAGGTTATCACCATTTTTTGCCTAAAGTGCACGGTAACGGAGATATTGGCCAATACGGTTTTCCTAAAAATGGCGGCACTTCCGCTCACTTAATATGTAAGGATTTTATTTATTTACATTCAGTACGTGATACCGAACCTAGTTAAAAAAAAAATAACTCTTGTAAATTTCTGTGGCACAATATTCTCTATTGATTGTACTAAGTCCTAAATCATCGAACCGAATGATTTGAAATTTCGTCAAGTAATTCTGGACATTGTCTATTTTTATCGTAATGACCGGAAAGCCTTGCAATTCGAAATATAAATGTACATGTTCGGCTCAAAAAAACCGTAGCAGTCTAAAACAAAAATCGACATTATTATCGTACAGCGTAATTCCGAAAAATTTCAGCACATTTACCATACAAACGGATAAAAAGTCTGACTAACGAGCATTTATTTGTTGTTGCATCGCGTCGAAGTTAACGAAATGCGATATGGCCGAAAAATGAAGAGTAATCGTGGAAAAAGTATTTTCGTTTTAATTCATTTGAATTTCATTGGCGCGCCACTTGCAGATCCGAACGCGACGTTTTCCTTACTCAATTTTCAATTAACAAACATTTTTTACGTTCGAACGAGCAAATTAAAATTTAACAAACCAAAACTACGGAATATTTGCTGGCTTTTTTTTTTTGGTAATTAATGGTAAATAAAATTGTCTATTTAGGGGATGACGTGAAGCACGTTATCAAGGGTGAGTTCGAGGTCGGATCTCAGTATCACTTTACGATGGAGCCGCAGACTTGCGTTTGCATACCGGTCGAGGATGGAATGGACGTTTATCCGGCAACCCAATCGATCGATCTTATGCAAGTTTCTATAGCCACGTGTCTTGGCGTACCGAACAATAGGTAATCGACCAATTTTTCATATTCAATTAATACACGCTGCTCTAATTACACGAAGATATATAATCATAATACGCGAGAGTAATTTCACGTTTCAAAATCGTTTTGTTACTAAATTTTTGTCAATTTAAAATCGTTATCTGGTTTTTTTTAATTCTTTTTTTTTTTTTTTTTTGAAACTGTCCATATGGAGCATTCTCCGGAAATGTGAATCTAGGAAAATTGAGGCCTGAAAAATGTATTCTAGAAAATTTATACTAGAAAATTGATTGCGGAAAATTGGCACACGGAAAAATCGATTCTGGAAAATTGGTACAGGAAAATTAGTGCCCTGAGAGATGGCAACGGAAAAATTGGCTTGCCGAAAAAATTGGCCCAAAAATTAATTGCTCGAAGCAAAAAAAAAAGGAAAAATTGTGACGGTCACTGCCAGATCGAGTTGACGTGGAACGCCCAGTGTATAGACAAAAATACACACACACACGTGTGTACGAGGGGGGACCCAAAAAAAACGGGAATTTCGTCATAATTTCTTTATTTTTGAATATTTTTACACCAAATTTTGATCACCTTCAAAGTATTCTCCTTTGACCACAACGCACCTCTGCAAACGATCCTTTTGATGTTCAAAACATTTTTTAAATTCACTTATCGGGATGTTCTTTAGGCCTTCCAGCGATTTTTGTTTTACCTCCTCCACAGTGGCAAAACGCTTTCCTCTCATGTCCCTTTTGAGTCTGGGGAACAAAAGAAAATCACAGGGGGCTAGATCCGGTGAGCAGGGGGGGGGGGGGGGGGGGGGACAATTGGTGTCATGCAATTTTTGGTCAAAAACTGCTTTACGGAGAGAGCGGCGTGCGCCGGCGCGTTGTCATGATCGAGGAACCAGTCACTTGTGCGCCAAAGATCTGCCCTTTTCTTCCGGATACTCTCCCTCAATCTTTTCAAAACCTCCAAGTAGAACTTCTGGTTGACAGTTTGACCCGGGGGAACGAACTGCGCGTGCACAACACCTCCGCAATCGAAGAAACAAATGAGCATTGTCTTGATGTTTGACTTCACTTGGCGAGCTTTTTTCGGACGAGGAGAGCGAGGTGTCTTCCACTGGCTTGATTGCTGCTTTGTTTCGGGGTCGTATCCATAGCACCACGATTCATCACCGGTAATCACCTTGGAGAAAAGTTCAGGGTCCTCTTCGAGCTGATTTTGAAGTTGAAAACATGCCTGAAGTCGACGCTACCTTTGCTCGTCTGTGAAAAGGCGAGGGACAAATTTGGCTGCAACTCTGCTCATGTGCAAATCTTTGAATAAAATCCTCTAAATTAAACTCCATGATATCCCAGACATCTCACAGAGTTGGTCAATGGTTCGGCGACGGTCTTCACAAATGTGAGCATTGATTTTGTCGACGTTTTCGTCACTTCTTGACGTTGAGGGGCGTCCCGAACGGGGTTGGTCTTCGATTGACATTTCTCCATTTTTAAAACGTGAAAACCACTCGTAGACCCTGGTTTTACTTAGGTCAGCATCTCCATAAACAGTCTCAAGCATTACAGTAGTTTCCGCGGCCGATTTCCCCAGCAGAAAACAAAATTTCACAGCCGCGCGTTGCTCTCGACAATCGGCCATCACGTTTTCGCCGAAATGGCAAAAGTTGTTTCACTACAAAAATTCCCACGGGCGAACCGATGCACTCACGGCGACGGAACTTCGCACACTAACTCGGGAGACGTGTCCCCAACGGACACTTGATCGAGCAATGGGTTCCCCCACTCTCCCTCCCCGCCGCAGCGCAATTCCCGTTTTTTTTTGGTCCTCCCTCGTACATTTTTTAAAATGTTACTTTTTGACATTTTGACAAATTTTTAAGAGATTGGCATTGGAAACTCAAAATGTTTATTTCTTTGCACCGTCACAAAGCTTCCTGTATTAAAAAAAAAGCGACAGTAAAAAATGTCACAATTCTATTGGAAACTTGTTTATTTTTTTTCGTTGATTATTTTTACAGTATAAACATAAACGTTCGACGACTTGGCGGTGGTTACGGTGCAAAAATGTCACGATCCGCTCAAATATCGTGTGCTTGCGCTCTCGTTTGTCACCTGTTGAATCGACCGACACGTTTCATAATGACGATCGAGAGTAACATGACATCGGTCGGTAAACGTTACTCGATGCGACAGGAGTACGAGATTGGCGTTAATGACAATGGTCTAATTCAATATCTCAATTCGACGCATTGGGGTAACGCCGGTTCGTCGTTCAACGAGATACACGCGCCCATGCTCATTTATCACCTTTACTCGTGTTACGATCCGGACACATGGAGTGGCGATGGTTTTGAGGCAAAAACCGAATTACCATCAAATACATTCTGCCGAGCTCCCGGTTGGTATTCAATGATTTTCCGATTTTATGAAAGTATTATGTTGCGAAACAATTTGTAACGCACAATTTTTTTATTCGGGAATCAGTCGGAAAACCTACGGAAATTTGTCAAACGTTGATTTCAATAGTTTTCACTGGAATGGTATTATTTTTTCCCCAGCATCAGCGGAGGGTGTGGCAATGGCAGAGAGCATAATGGAACATATAGCTCGAGTAATCGGTAAAGATCCGCTGGAAGTGCGTATACTGAACATGAATCCAACTGACAAGGAGGCTCTGTTACCGATGATCGAGGATATGAAAAAAACATCTGATTACGAGACGCGAAAGAGAGCCGTCGAGATTTTCAACAGTGTACGAAAAGAAAAAGTCTTCTTAAAACAATTGCTCTACGATCCGGTAGAGCTTTTTTTCACATGACCAATTGTTCTTTTTCTTTTTTTTTTTCACGCAGGAAAATCGTTGGAAGAAGAAGGGAATATCGTTCGTAGTGATGAAATATCCTTTGATGTACTGGGGACAATTTCAAGCTATGGTCTCGATATTCGCTCGTGACGGTACGGTATCAGTTGTTCACGGTGGTATCGAGTGCGGTCAGGGTATTCATACCAAGGTATATAACGTCGGAATATCGCGAAAATTATTTGTCCACTTCGGAAAGAATCAATTTTATAAATATTTTTTTTCATTAATTTACGTTACGCCCTCTAAGGTTGCTCAAGTGGCGGCTCACACATTGGGAATTGATCTGAGCATGGTTACTGTAAAACCAACTAACAACATGATAACACCGAATAATTCAGTGACCGGTGGAAGTGTCACGAGCGAATCCGTCGGTTACGTAAAGCATTTTTCTTAATTGCTCATCAAAAATTTTCATAAACACGGAAAATTAAATGTAATTAATTGTCGTCCATTATCTTTTCTCGATTCAACGTTTCAGGCTACCATGATGGCTTGCAAAGAGATTATCGAAAGACTCGAGCCTATCAGAGCAAAAATGGAAAACGCCAGCTGGAAGGAATTGATAATGGCTGCTTATGCGGCCGATGTAGATTTGTGCGCTCGTTACTTGTACGTTTTCGATTACTCGATTTTTCTTTCAAACGACTACCATCACCTATTGTCACGTCATTTTCTTTCGATTATAAACAAAAAAAAAGTCGTGTTTTTGTGTTATTGTATTTAAAATGTCTCGCGCACGAGTTAAGGGATAACACCACTGTGACCCCCTGTTTTTTTTCACATTTTTCAAGAATTTTTTTTTGTGGGAAAAAAAAGAGATATTCGAAAATTTTTTTTCGGTTTTGTTCCTTGTTTATTAATGTATCAAAAAACATTTTTTTCACATTTTTCACGCCGCATGGTGGCGCTGGGGAAGCTCTCGCGTTAGGTGCTGTCATTTCCGCGGCACGCAGCAGAACTCTCTTCAACGTCGATCTGAAAAAAAATACCGAGTGTTTTCGTTAATAATATGATATTTTGAAGAGAAGTACATAGGGATTTGGAAAAATATTGTTTTAAAAAAAATAGGCACGCCTTTGAAATTAACTTTAATTTCAAAGGCGTGCCTATTATTTTTAGCTAAAAAATACCGAGTGTTTTCGTTAATAATATGATATTTTGAAGAGAAGTACATAGGGATTTGGAAAAATATTGTTTTAAAAAAATAGGCACGCCTTTGAAATTAACTTTAATTTCAAAGGCGTGCCTATTATTTTTAGAACAATATTTTTCCAAATCCCTATGTACTTCTCTTCAAAATATCATATTATTAACGAAAACACTCGGTATTTTTTTTCAGATCGATGTTGAAGAGAGTTCTGCTGCGTGTCGCGGAAATGACAGCACCTGACGCGAGAGCTTCCCCAGCGCCACCATGCGGCGTGAAAAATGTGAAAAAAATGTTTTTTGATACATTAATAAACAAGGAACAAAACCCAAAAAAATTTTTCGAATATCTCTTTTTTTTCACACAAAAAAAAATTCTTGAAAAATGTGAAAAAAAACAAGGGGTCACAGTGGTGTTATCCCTTAATCAGTAAAGACCCGTCCTTCGATACGATCTTGTGCGGAATTAAGGTAGTCTGGTAACTTAAGCCGATTTTCATGTTTTTTTTGGAGGGCATTTTTTTGTAGGAAAATAAAAATGAATCGTTTCGGATATTTAGGATGTTTTTATTTACATATCAAATATACAACAACAAATTTTTTTGAAAAAATTCAATAGTTTATTATTATTATTATTGATCGAAGTTGGCACCTCGAAAAAAAAGCGCGTGGGTGGCCCCGGTGATTTTGGCTCTTGATGTTATCTGAAATCAAAAATTCTTGATAATTCTTAATCGGAAGACACGTAATTCTGGTCGGAACTACTGAAGTTAAATTTCATGGATAAATAACAAAATGGAAAAGGACGTTTTTTTCCAAAGTTCGCCATTTTGTTATTTATCCATGAAATTTAACTTCGGTAGTTCCGACCAGAATGACACGTCTATAGATTAAGAATTATCAAGAATTTTTGATTTCAGATAACATCAAGAGCCAAAATCACCGGGGCCACCCACGCGCTTTTTTTTCGAGGTGCCAACTTTGATCAATAATAATAATAATAATAAACTATTAAATTTTTTCAACAAAATTTTTTTTCGTTTCTTTAATATGTAAATAAAAACATCCTAAATATCCAAAACGATTCATTTTTATTTTCCTACAAAAAAACGCCCTCCAAAAAAGACATGATAATCGGCTTAAGTTACCAGACTATTACCTTAACTTCAATTCTTCACATTTATCAAATAAATTGAAAGAGATATTTTTGTAAATTTGTAAATTCAGTAGGAAATAATGGAACAGGCTACACTTTTGCGGAGAAGAAAAAATTATTAAACAGGTCAATCATTGAAGTATGAATTTTTTTTGTTTAGCATTTCTTTTTGTACTGGATAATTTAGATTTTTCTTTTTTCTCGTTTTTTTTTTTTGTAAACAGGATGTCGGTTACAAACAAGAACGAAAGTCTAAAGCCATATCCGATCTATGGTGTGACCGTTGCCGAGGTCGAGCTCGACCTGTTGACGGGACAGCACATTGTACAGAGGGTTGATATAATGGAGGACGCGGGTATTAGTCTGAATCCTGAAATTGATTTGGGTCAGGTCGAAGGGGCGTTTGTTATGGGCATTGGTTACTGGACCAGCGAGGAATTGATCTACGACCCGAAAAATGGCGTTCTCACGAATAACAGAACTTGGGTATTTTCTCTATATACAATATATAAACGTAGATGTTACTTTGCACCTACGGGACATTTAAGCCCAAATCGTCAGGTCATATCTAAGCATTTTTTAATTAATCGCTTTTTCTTTATTATATTTAACGTTATCAATTTCCATATTGACACATACGTAATCGATATTTCGAATATTTAATAAATATACTTTACCACGGATTACGAATAGCGGGCACTGTTCAAGTAAAATATCATAAAAAATAATTTAATAATGAGCGTTTCCATTTAAAAAAACATTAATTACCGTGTCGAAAAGTTCTTCTTAACGATTTATCATTTTTATAATATTTTCCCTATTCACACTTTTCGATTATCCGTCGTGAAATAAGTTGTGGAAAATATGACGCAAGTAAAATAACGAGAGAAAAAATGTGAACTTAATTGTTCATAAAAATGTGAACAGTAAAGTTCACATTTTTTTCTCTCGTTATTTCATTTTCGTCATATTTTTCAAAAATTATTTCACGACGGTTAATTGAAAAATGTGAATGGGAAAAAGTATTATTGAAATGATAGATTGCTTACGAGAACTTTTCGACAAGGTAATTCATTTTTTTTTTATTAATAGAAATGTTTATTATTAAATTATTTTTTCTGATATTTTACTTGAAAGTGAAGTGAGTGAAAAGTGAAGATTTTATTATCTTCACTTTTCTGTACCATCTAAAGTACTTTTTCGGATTGCCCTACAACGTACTAAAGATAAGTAATAATCGACACGCCGATTTGACCGGAAATGTTCCGTATATAAATTCACGTGTGAATATTTATAAAGTTAATGTCCTCGCTCGTTTGCGCTCTCTGATTTATATATTCGCGAATATATATCATTCTAACAACTCGGAACGAATAAAGTTTTTCACTTGTCAACGTCTTGAGGACGGATTTACACCAAAAATAATCCAGAGTGTCAAACATCCCCGCGACGATGAACTTTCTGACTAACTATAAAGTTTGTAACAACGTGAAACTCTCTCTCTCTCTCTCTTTATATGAAAATTAAATTACCGCTCGCGGTTGCAGGCGAAAAGTTTTGTCAGGCTCCGCGATCAACACAGCTTCTTTTCATTGGATATGAATCGTTAAATTTAATCACTTCATTTTTTTTCCTCTCTAGAATTACAAACCCCCCGGAGCGAAGGATATTCCCGTCGACCTAAGAGTAAGTTTTCGTCGTAATGCACCGAATCCAACGGGACTACTGCGATCCAAAAGTACGAGAATTATTTTTATAACAATGTAAAATGTGATTTTTGCATTTTATACGATTGTATGGAAAAAATTATGAAAAATAATGTGACTTTGAAAGAAAAGACGAATTTTTTGTGTTAAAAATTTTCAGCAACTGGCGAACCACCGCTATGCATGAGCTGTTCAATTCCACTGGCTATGAGAAACGCGCTAAATTCGGCGAGAATGGACGCCGGAAATACCGATGTATGGTATCGATTGGGTCAGTTTTTCATCACAAATACTTCTATCCTTGATATACAATTTCAAACTAAGTCGTATGGGGAAAAATAAGTGATTTTTTTTAATGATTGCAGATGGACCGGTGACAACGGAGAAAATTCTAATTAACAGTCTTACGAAAAAAGATGAAATGGTGCTATAAATACATTTTTCAAATTGTGGCACACCGATTAGAATTTATAATTGAAACGAATACATTTTGTGCGTGGAGAACAAAATTTATTTCAATCGACTTTTGAATAAATTTTGTTTCGACGGGGGCAAATGTAACTAAATACATTTTGTGCCTGCCGATGAAAAATTATTCCAATTGAATATATTTCGTGCGTAGCGAACAAAATTGAGTGAAATAAATTTTGATTGTGGCGAGCAAAATGTATCGAATTGAATAAATTTGTTCCGTAACGAGCAAAACTATTCGCATTGAATAAATTTTCTATGCAACGAGTAAAATTATTGAAATTAAATAAATTTTGTGCGTAACGAGCAAAATGTATCAAGCTGGATAAATTTTGTGCTTAGCGCTAAAAATTTATTTGTATTATAGAAATTTTACAAGTAGCCCGCATAATTGTCATTAATCAAGTAAATTTGACACACAAGATAAACACTTTTTCAATCAAACGAATGCGCTTTTGTCTCGTAGTGCCGCTGGTTTTTCGGCATTTTCAAAAAAACGTCTCGGCGAATCGAAATGTGAAAAATGATCGACGACAATAGCGAATCTGAATAGACTATTAGATTTCTTATATTGTAAGCGATTTGGCGCGACTCCGGGGTTGGAATATGTTGAAAAATGAACAAATTTACCGTTTCCTATTGTTTTGTGTTGCCCCGCTAAACGAATTCGTTGCATACAAAGATTATCAGTTATATCGTACGGTATTGATAAAAAAAAAGGTACTTACACATGTAGCGCGTACCATTTGTTGTCACAAATATTGCACAATAAAACAATAAACAACGAAAGAGAACGTTATTCTTGCCGACAAGCCGGAAAAAGAATGTGGCGGCGGGTTAGACTCAACGCGATTGTACTGCCTCGCGGGCGTCATGTACTACGACATTGAGCACTAGTCAAGCGAGTGTTAATATCATATAAATCATTTTGGTGAAAGTTTTTTTTAACGATTATCAACGATTGTTGTACAGTGGGTCAAAAAAGTATTCGTACACTTTGTTTTTTTGCGATAACTTTATAGACATAAGCGATACGCAAAGAAAGCCAATTTTATTTAATAGTACATCAGGTGCAGAGATAAACTGCAAATGGAGAATTTTTTCCCAGGAATAATAGAAGAATTATGTCAAAAAAACGAAAATTTTCGGGCAAAAAAAGTATTCATACACTTACGATTATAGTGAAAACCTACATCATCGTAGTTGTTAATTATAACTAATATTTGGTGCGCATCCCTTTTGCTTCAATTATCGCCTCGAGTCTCTTAGCCATGGATTTTACTAGCTTTTGCGTTGTTTCTTTTCCTATTTTCGTCCATTCTTCTAAAAACACTCTTTGGAGATCGGATTTGTTTGTTATTTTTCTTTTTATAATTTCTACATCCACCAAGTGCCATAAATTTTCAATAGGATTGATGTCCGGAGATTGTGGTGGTGTAATCAATTGTTTGCAGACATTATAGAGTAACCATTCCCTCGTTTTCATGGCAGTATGTTTCGGGTCGTTATCTTGTTGGAAGTAGAAATTTCCATCCAGGCCTACTTTATCTACACTCGCTTTCAAATTGCTGCGCAACACGTCGATATACTTCTGGGCATTAGTTGTACCATCTATAAAAGCCAGATTACCAACGCCACAATATCCCATACAGCCCCAAACCATGACGCTTCCTCCGCCGTGCTTTACAGTCGGTATTAAATTTTTCTGCCGGAGCTCGGTATTTGGTTTCCACCGGACGAATTTTTTTCCGTCGGACCCGAAGATGTTAAACTTCGATTCATCCGAGAATACGACACGTTTCCAAAATTCTATAGATTTTTTTACGTAGGTTTTTGCGAAACCTAAACGTTTTTCTCGATTTATATTATTAATTAATGGTTTTTTGCGGGCAGTTCCGCCGTATATTTGGGCAGAATGCAAAACGTTTCGAATAGTCCGGGGACACACGCTCTTCCCCGATGTTGACGCGACATCATTCGCTAAAATGCGAGCATTGTGAACGATTTTTTTGTAGCCTCTGTAACGATACTCCGACGCTCTAGTACCGTTAGTATTCTCGGTCGACCGGTTCGTCGCTTATTTTTTGTGCTGTTTGTTCTTTCGTATTTTTTTATTATATATTTCACTGTTGCGAAACTTAGATTTAGTTCTTTATTAATTTTTCGATAACTTTCACCGCGTTTCCGAAGAAAACTCACTCTATCTCGCATGGATATTTGATATTTCGCTTTTCTTTGCCATCGCGTCTGTTCGGAGCTTGAAGATCTACTACCGCATGGAATAGGTCAAAACCATTGCGTAAACGAAGACTCGTTTACATTGTACGCAGAGGTCAGACCGTCCGTGAGTGAATGTCGAGGTTTAGCAGCTCAATCATAAGTGTACGAATACATTTTGGCCCGAAAATTTTCGTTTTTTTTTGCATAATTCTTCTATTATTTCTGGGAACAAATTCTCCATTTGCAGTTTATCTCTGTACCCGATGTACTATTAAATAAAATTGGCTTTCTTTGCGTATCGCTTATGTCTATGAAGTTATCGCCAAAAAAACGTGTATGAATACTTTTTTGTACCTCGTCGATCGATATTCAAAACGAGATTGTTCCGATTCGTCTTTTCGGAACTTCGATCGTTGACCGAAAGTTGTTTTTTTACATTAAACCTGTAAAATTCATGTATAAAACTTCTTTACACTTTGTAAACGTTAAAAAGTCGGGAAACATTGTGTGGTTTTCAAATTTTAAGCCCTCGCGACATTCATTCGACGAGTGCGTGTATATTAACTCTTACAGAATTCGGCGGGGGATCGTTACAATTTTCAATATAAATTCCATGCCACATATATGTAGATGTCAACGAGATGCATTTCTGCAAAGTATCTCTAACGATAAAAAAAGCCCAAACCATCGTTTTCCACATCAAAGAAGTCGCCGCAAACTCTCTTCATTCTTTCGATAAATTTGACGATCGTTCACAAAAACCGTTCGGTGGATCGAACAACAACGCGTTGTCTGAACTCTCCCCGCCCCGTTTCGACGCTCGTCGCCCGGAGTACAATAGCCGAGTGACGGGTCGCTAGCCAAAATGTCTAGAGTCACGTCCGCCAAACTCGACCACGCGTAATTTCGCGAATCTTTTCTTTTTTTTTTCTCAAAAGTCTTGACTGACATTGTCATCAAAGAATTCCCAATCGAGGACAATTAAAACGCCACAACGCGACAATTCTCATTGAGAACAAATACTCTCTATCTACCGTACCTTCGCATTCGTGAAATTGAACAAACAAAAAATTATCTTTTCACGTTCGCGCCGCGACGAGCGCGAAACAAATGACAACTACGTAGTTTATCTCTCTATTTGGAGTGAAAAAAAAAACGAGGAAAAAAGAACAACACGAGTAAAAAAAAAAATATATATATCGCCACCCCTCGTCAACCATCTTAACCATCAGTGTAAAGATGGCCGTCCAAGAAGTACAGGTTTTGTAATATATATTTTTAACAATATATGTAAAAATGAAATAGAGAAGAAAAATGCGCATCGAGATTTCCGAACGAGTCGTCGATATGTGCGTGTTTTTGCGTACAAAGCAATAAATAAATTACGTCACGTGTCGCCAGTTTAATTGACAATTGTGTTTTATTTTACGAATAAAAGTTTTCATTCGCGTTTTTTTTTTTTTTTTTTTTTTTTTCACTTTTCGCACACATATATTCTTCACTTGCGTATGTGCGTGACATCTTAACCTCAAAGACTTTACGTTCCGTGTACTCATCGTTAATGAATTTCGTATTACGATTTCGTCATCGGAACGAGATTTTAATTAAACGACGATCTACGAGGTTACAGTGAGTTGGCTTTTTCGTTAAAAATTTTTTTTTTTCTCCCGTCTTCAATGAATTATACTTATCGAGCTACAAAACAACCGGAAACGGTCACTGTTGATTGTAACACACTCGTCGTTTCGCGAATGTAATCTCATCGTACACGTTCGTAAACACAAGTGTGTAGAGCAAATGAAACAATAATATTGGGTTTTGATTCGACATTTCTTTGCACGGACAATGACAGTCACGATTGTTCATTCAAATTTTTCAAAGATTTTCATCGCCCATTGACGTTCTACGCGCTGTATCGAGCTGCGACGTAATTTTTTTTGTTTCTTTTTTTTCCATCAAACAACCAACTGCTGTTTCTACGTTAATTCTATTACTAACATCAATTTTACGCGCACTAAATCCTCTGGAGCGTAAAAACTACAAACGTTCTGGCGTTGAGGCCGATATGACTATTTGTCAGGCGCCAGATATCTGCGTAACAAGTTTTGCAACGGGATCAATGGACGTTGCGTGATAGAGCAAAGATTGCGATCCACAAGGATTTTCGTGTTTTTGTTACGAGAGAATCCAAACGTCGAGAGCAACAGATTTTAGGATAATGCAGTTTTTCGTGTATAAAATTATTATACTTTGATCGGATATATCGGAGTAACGATGGACGAGAGAAGGGTAGCGGATTATTTTGTTGTCGCCGGCCTACCCGGTCGGGACAACGACACAGAGAGAGAAGCGGAAGAAACGGAAAAGCTCGAAGACTGGTGTCAGGAAGGTACTCATCTCAAGGACATGCATATGCAAGCGCCTATCACGGATCTCGCCGTTATATTTCCGGCTCTCGGAGAACAGTGTCCCGACGGTTATACGCTCTTGGAACACACGGTTACTGGCTTTCCCGCCGATTTGAATCACGGCAGTCTCAGAACGAACGAATGTTTTTTGTGCTATCGGCGCGGAAGGGACAAACCGCCTCTGGTCGATATCGGTGAGAGATTTATCATTTTACATTTCGTTAATATCATTCTCATGAAATTCTTGGGAAATTTTTTAGAAATACATTGTTACATCGTGCGTCAATGTCGAACGTCCTTTTCAATTACAGGTGTAATATATGACGGTAAGGAGCGTATAATGCAAGATGCGGAAATGATACTCGAAACACCAAACGGTCATGTCGCAAATGTCAACAACTCGACGTCACGTATTTACGTTACTTACAGACGCGCGAGTGATCGAATGCCTTGTAATTCATTGGTCGTCACTGATATTTGTGTTATTTTATCGAACAAGGGTGAAACAACGCCTCACGCATTTTGCGCAATAAACAAAAATCTTAACAAGGGTATGCTCGGCAGTGATGTTTTTTTGTGTTACAAAAAATCGATGAATCGGGCAAATCTCATATCCTTCAAGCCTACGATACTTTACAAGTATCCAATGACGGATTACAATACATTTGGCTTTCCAAATTCCGTCGGTATGTTTTGCTTACCGATGGGCGCTACGATAGAATGTTGGCCAAAATTAGCTTGCAAACCAAAACCGGTATTCTCGACATTTGTACTGACCGTTGCCGATGCGGCACAGAAAATTTACGGTTCGGCTATTACATTTTACGAGGAAATTGTGCCCAATACGAATACACGAAATTGCAACAGTTACATCGATATCATGGAGAAAGCGGAGAAAAATATCGACAACGGTAAATATCGAACTTTCACGATAATTATTAGTTCTACGAGGATATTTAACGATGTACAGGATCGTTCAAAAGTTTCTATCGAATTTCCTTCCATCGTCACTTTTTCCGCTGTACATTCGTTGGAACGGCTTTTTCTTTTGTACTACAGAAATTTCTACTTTCGATTTTTCAAATTTTAATGATATCGTTAGAAAAAAAAAGAAATTCCCACTTTTTCCATTCTTATGAAAAATCTTAAAATATGTTTACAGACGAAGGTATACAAGTATCGGCGAACAAGCCCCAAGTGAAGATGAAGCCATTCAAGAAATTTGGTATACTGAAGAAATTGAATTTCGCTCAATTGGAAAAGTTGCAATACACCGATCCAACAACGCAGTCATTGAATATCAGCAAATCTATTTGCATATTATCGCACTGGCCGTTTTTCGATACGTTCGAAAAGTTTCTCGTTTATCTTCACAGTATGATCAATGGAAAGCCTCAAAATGTACCGATCGAAAAGTATATTTCGTATTTCCTCTGTGACATACCATTTCCGAGTCCGCAGAGGCCCCGCATACTCGTTCAATTGAGCGCTCATCATAGATTAATATTGACACAACCGGAGGACCTTGCGTTGCCAAGATCGGGCGCGAGTTTTCGTCAATTGTTGATTAATCTTGGTCCGGAAAATTGCATGCTTATATTACTGTTGATACTTACCGAACAAAAAATATTGGTACACTCACTGAGGCCCGACGTTTTAACGTCGGTGAGCGAGGCCATTGCGATGATTCTCTTTCCATTTAAATGGCAGTGCCCTTACATACCATTGTGTCCATTGGGCTTGGCAGAAGTACGAACATTTATGAATTTTCAATTTTTTTTTTAATTCGAAGATTTTACCGTACAGATCCGTTATTTTTTTACTCTAATTTTGTTGTTTTTATTTTTCGTAACAGGTACTACACGCTCCATTACCATTTCTCATTGGCGTTGATTCACGTTTTTTCGATCTGTACGATCCACCGTCCGACGTTAATTGCGTCAACTTGGATACGAACAATATTGCCATTTGCGACGATCGGAAATATCTTACGGTGAAATTGTTGCCGAAAAAAGCGGCGAGAATGTTGAAAGGTTGGCTCGAACTGTTGTACTCGAAGTTGAGCTCAATGGGAAAAGGACACACGTCGCACAAAGGTCCGATAGTTAATTATTTATTTGTTAGAATAAATTAGATGGTAAATTCGAAAATTATTAACTGTCGATCGAAACTACTTAAAAAAAAAAAAAAAAACATGACAAACACAGTCAACGTTAACAAGACATCTGCCGGCCGAATCACTGTGCTAAATTTTTTAACTCATTTCTACTCGATGAATTTTTTTTCTAAACTACAAACTACCATTTTTTACATTATTTTAGAAAAATGTAGCTCTCGATAAATTAAAAAAAAAATAAATCTTTTTCTAGACAAAGGGGACGAAGATTTTAGTGTCGATAAGGAATTTCGTCAGAAGCGCAAGGAACAAGCGATGGAGCTCGAAATTCAAGATACATTTCTACGATTCACAGCTATGATACTTAAGGGTTACAGAAATTATTTGCTTCCCATTACAAAAGCACCGACAGTAGGATCCACCGATCCTACGAGTTTATTTAACATACAAGCTTTTCTGCGAAGTCGTGACAAAGCTCACGCAAAATTTTACAGTATGCTCGTTAGAACGCAAATGTTTATCAGGTAATGTTGAAAAATATTGTGGTTTTAGAGAAACAATTAAGAAAAATCGTATTTTACGAAATTTATTATTTTGCTCAGATTCATCGAAGAGAGAAGCTTCGTATCGGACATGGATATGGCGGGTTTGGCATTTTTCGATGAATGTACCGAGCGCGTCGAGGAAGAGAATGGTACGACAAAATGAAAATTAACAAAATTTCAAAATATATCTATGTCCATTTCTATATTGAATTTTTTCCTATACCTCATTATCAAAAAGTCAAATCTGTCATTTCGAGAATATTGACAAATAATTCTTTACGCTTTATTATATAAAAATGGTTAATTAACAAAAACAAAAAAAAATTCCTAAACAGTAACTTTTCTGGAGCTCGACGAGTCGCAGCATAGCGAGCGTACGGTATTTATCCCTCCACCGGAAGCTGGTCCGAATCAACCACCGGTTATTTACAACACTTTCAAACTAAATCCTGCCCTAATGAGAGTTCAGAAGAATCTTAGCCTCAAGAATCCTGCCTTAAGTGCCTTTGGTGTTATACCCGGAAGTCCAATGGCTCGACGAACAAAGCACGAGATCAAAGTTGCACAACGAATGGCTCGGAAACAAGCAAGTTTTGTTCCTCAAATATTTTTTTCTTTTTCAAATACACATTATTCCAAACAGTAATTTCGAGAAAAACTTAACGATAACATTTTTTTTTAGGCCGCACATCCAGCTAGATGGGGCAGATGTTTGCTCGGCACGTGTTACAGTCTTTGGTTTCTTCACTTAACGGCAATGCTACAAGTATCGAGCCAATCGGTAACGATATTACATCAGGCCTATGAGTTGCTTGTAAAAATGCAAAAATTACGATTGGATCCAATGGAAGAAGTTTGTTATCGGGCTATGATGCAACTGTGCGGTGTGTACGGCCAGCCGGTGTTGGCGGTAAAGTTACTTTTTCACATGAAACGGAGCGGTGTGCAGCCAAACGCGCTGACTTATGGTTTTTACAACAAGGTAATGTGTAAGTTTAAAAAAAAAAACTGCTGTCAAGTTTCGACGCGACTTTCACTTGAGATGAATTTTGCAGGCCGTGCTTGAAGCAACGTGGCCCTCGGATATGACGAACTCGAGTCAATTGATGTGGAATAAATTGCGCAATGTCATACTCGGTGCTGCGCTTTTCAAGAGAGCCGGAAAGAAAAGTGCGCGACGGCGTTTAAGCTCGAATCCCGATGTTCTTAGTGTCGATGGCGTTAAAAACGAGCGAATGGAACACGCCGTTTCACGTTCAAGTCTCGACAGTACTCATTCCCAAGACACCGAGGCACTTCACAATGATCGTAAGTACATTATTTTCGTGTGAGAAGAATACAGAGAAAATGAACAACCAAAAACATTAAAAAAAAACACTTGAAACAGTATTAACAGGTAGTTCGGTTCCGGATTTACCGGGATTTGGGCTTCTCGAGATGAAACCAAAGTTTCTACGTCAGAATAGCATTGTCAAGGATCAGGGAATGCTCTGCTCGGCACAGACGGAAATTCTCGATAGATCGACGTCGGAAACAAGGTGAAAATGAATTTCAATAACTTTTTTTGTTTGTTTTTGTTTTCTTTCTTGGATCTTGGAGATTTAACATTTATTTTTCGTTTCGGAAAAAAATAAAATAAATTCATACAGATTGCCGAGTCACCCGGAATCGCCGGTAAAAAGTCCCGTGAGAACTCCGGTTACGGAAAACGATCCGTTGGGCGCGTTAATGAACGACGAAACGCCAATCGTGTCGCCCTCGGAGGAGAACGATTCAAATTGCTCGACTAGCACGTTAACGGTCGTCAACAATACAGCTGCAGGCGACAGGGCTGGAGGACCCCTTCTATTTCGGAGGTATCCCCGTTGAAACCTCAAAATCATTTAATTAAAAATAGAAAGTACATTTGAAATAATGGAATTAGAAAAATTATTTGAAATTACGGGAGGGGTAAGGGTTTCAGCGTAAAAAAAAACACTTTTTTTGCGATTTTTTTTCTCAAATATGGATTGAGCAATTTTATTCAAACTTTTTGTGCATTATTGAGCATACTTTTGACAATGTTGTGTAATTTTTTCATGCAGAAATATTGAAGCATAAGCCCGTAACAGAGCTTCCCCCGGAACGTCTTGGAAAAAAAATAATTTGCGGTGTTCACTATAACTCGGCCGGAAATTATCTGAAAATGAAAAACCATGAAAATTTAGTCAAATTATAATCAAATCCTCCCCCCAACGTTCTCTGATAATTTTTTTTTTTCATTTAAAAATTTTTGGCGGCCATCTAAAGTGTGAACTGTTATTTTCCACGAAACATTCCGCCATTTTGTGGGAAACACCCTTAATGTAAAAAAAAATGTAACTAAACGTTGGGGGGAGGTATTTTGTATGTAGAAAATGTGTACAAAGTTTGAAATGAATCGGTCAAGCAGTTTTTAAATGGCAGTAAACACGGACTTTGAAAAAGTAGTTTTGAGAAAAACGCGTCTAAAGTTTATGAAGTAAAAAAGTGAAGAAACAAATATTTTTTTCCAACTTACACAGAATCATCGATTTCAGTTCCTTTCTTCGCTCGTTTCTTCTTTTAAAATATTGTATTGTATAGTATACACTATATACTATATACACAATAGCAATAAATAAACCGTATACCTGTTCGACTGCTGCACTGCTAGCCCGACCGCCCGTAGCTGTTAGAAGTATAGCGTTAAATGCTAGGAGATTAATAAGACAATAACTTCAAGAATATTGCTTAGATCGGTTTAAAATTTTAAGGACATATTCTTGAAATGTTAAACAATAAGATAAGACAAAAAAAAATTCGATTTTTTGAAAGTGAAAACCCTTACACCGCCCTTAAGAGATTTGCCGTAGTAACGTTAAATTCGTTAAATAATATGAAATCTTTTAGTTCAAGATAGAAATAATGTATCTAGGAGTCTCGATGAATTGGTTTTGTGAGACAAACTAATGATTTTGTTAATTCGTATTTTTTTTTTCAGTACTCCCTTGCCACGTAGCGCCACGTTTCATCAGACAGTCGACGAGACAGGTGGGTCAATGAGCGGTCACTTGCAACGCAGTGAAACGATGCCTCACTCAGTCGCCCAACAGGGCGAGCAGGAGAGAGAAAAGGAGAGACTGGAAATCGGTAGCCTCTGGGCGCAGAATAAAGACAGCGTCACCTCGAGTTTGTCGAGCCTAGGATCTAGCCTAAAATTAAGTTTTGGGTAAGCATACGACTATATATGTATATATATTTTTTTCACGACGATCATTTTTCTTCTCCTTAACGCAGCTTGTTACACTCACGAGCTTCTTTCGTTGGGTCGTTGCAGTTTTCGCGTGTGCGTGTATTTTTTTTGTTGAGCATTCAAGTATGCACAAATCGAAAAATTAGATTCCGTGCAAATTTTTACGTTTCAATGATGACAATTTGGAAGTGATTAAATGAAAATCTCAAAACATAATGCATCGTACCGGAGAATGATGTAAACGATAATAAAACCAAAAATATATTACCGAAGTACTCGTAGAAAAAAAAACTTGAATATGCAGAATGTGGTGAAGGTGCAAATTGCTTCCTTAAAATTTCGCATTGAATCTAATTTTCGAGAGATACTTTATACAACAACCAGCCACGGTAAATCGTTGGTTAACATTTTTTTAATTTTTAATTTTCCGTTTGTAAAATCGTACGCATGAGATTTGTTTTGCGCCCTTAATTCAGACACTATTCAACCGGAGGACTGGCATTTGTAAAGCACAAGGATACAGGTACATCGAATCAATTTATCGAGTCACTTAGCCTTTCCAACTACATGAGGTACGTAAAAAAAAACAAGCAACAACAGCAACATCAAAACAAAATTGCACGAAAAATTTGTCGTAGATAGTCGTTGGTCGCTCGGATTTTCGTATATCCTAGTTTTTTTTTATTTTGCGTGCGTATTGCTGTTTGGTGTTCGCCCAACAATGAAAACCAAAAAAAAAAACCATTTTCCAGTCCCTCGAGTCTGACGGGAAAAAAATCAAACGAAATTATTCTCGGTGGCTTGAACAGTCTCAAATCGGCGGCAACGACGGTTGTGAAAAAATTCGACGAAATCAAAGAGGCCATATCGGCTACTAGTACACCGGTCAAGTTGAAGGAGCGCGAACAAAAATTAGCTTACGGAGTGTCCCACGAATCGTTGGACTCTTTGACCGATGGATCGCAGCAAGACCGTAATGAAATGTCCGCTAGAATGTCCGGTGAGTCGTTAATTAGATTTAAACAAATATCTCTCTTTCGTTAGTTTAGTTTCATTCGTTGATGGAAAGTTATAAAAATAAAATATCATTGAATGTTTAGATATCTGTTAGATCGATGCGGAAATGGGCAAAATCAAATTTTTCGAATTATCACATATCAAACGAAAAATCATTTACGATATAATTACAAACTTTCATTTTCATTTCACCCTTTATCACTATAGTTCCTACAAATTTTTGTTTATAGCTACGAATTTTTTTATTTTGCAATATCACCGTAAATCATTCAAAGTTTAGCTGAAGAAAAAAAAAACAAACAAAAAACGAATAAACGAATAAAAAACTGATTTTTCCGCATCTGTGTTCATTTGATTTATGAGAAATTTCATTATGTCGTACGTAATCGTTGCTATTCAGGTGATTCCGGTATCGAGGGACTAGGTTCGCTCTATGAGCTCGCGGATTGCATGTATCCGAAGGGATCTCGGGATTTAGAGGAACGTTTAGCTATCGAGCTTGTTCTGTCTAGCGCGAGTAGGTGTCATCATTGCGCGGCTATACTCTACGACGAGGAAATAATGGCCGGTTGGCAGCCCGAGGATTCGAATTTGAATACAGTTTGTCAATTTTGCGACAAAGCAACGGTTCCACTTCTCACTATCACGATTTTTGATTACAGGTAAGGAAAAAAAGAGATTAGTAAGAAAGAACGATTAAAAAAATAATTTTTTAACTTCCCGCGGTCACGGCTCTCCCCAGGTCCGCGCTGATCATACGGAATCAAAATGACTCCGGTAAACTATTTTAAAAAAACGTGTTTCACGAAAGAATATCACAGAGAGCGTAAAAGTGACGAGGAGGATTAAATAAATTCTTGATAAAGATGTATGCTTTTTTTTTCCTTCTTAAATACCAGATGCGAGGACGGCGAAAGAATCAACGATCCTCTTACCGGTGTTCTACTCGAGCTTCTCGACGAGCCCAAAGAATTGCCCGAGCCCATAACCGTACCCTATCTCAATCCTCTCGTGCTACGTAAGGAATTGGAAAATGTCTTGAGCCAAGAGGGCGACGCGTGCTTAACGAAACATCGTTTTATCGTTGAACATCCAATTGTATATTGGAACTTGATATGGTACTTCGAGAGGATAAATTTAACCAGCCATTTGCCCGAACTCTGGTTGAACGACAATGACGAAAAGGAATTTCACGCTAGCGCTGGTTTGGTCGGTGTGCGAACGATGTGGGACAATGAGAAACTTCATATGGAACGTTTGCCGATGTATCTTCAATGGAAACATAACAATAACGAGGACAGAACGTGAGAGAATAAAATATAACGATAGTTTACAAACATTTTTTTTGATATAAACATATTTTTTTAAATCCATTTATTAAGGGAGGGGTAAGGGTTTCAGCGTAAAAAAAAACACTTTTTTTGCGATTTTTTTTTCTCAAATATGGATTGAGCAATTTTATTCGAACCTTTTGTACATTATTGAGCATACTTTTGACAATGTTGTGTAATTTTTTCATGCAGAAATATTGAAGCATAAGCCCGTAACAGAGCTTCCCCCAGAACGTCTTGGGAAAAAAAACAATTTGCGGTGTTCACTATAACTCGGCCGGAAATTATCTGAAAATGAAAAACCATGAAAATTTAGTCAAATTATAATCAAATCTTCCCCCCAACGTTCTCTGATAATTTTTTTTTTTTTCATTTAAACATTTTTGGCGGCCATCTAAATTGTGAACTGTTATTTTCCACGAAAAATTCCGCCATTTTGTGGGTGGGAAACACCCTTAATGAAAAAAAAAAAAAAAAATTTTACTAAACGTTGGGGGAGGTATTTTATATGTAGAACATGTGTACAAAGTTTGAAATGAATCGGTCAAGTAGTTCTTAAATGGCAGTGAACACGGACTTTGAAAAAGTAGTTTTGAGAAAAACGCGTCTAAAGTTTATGAAGTAAAAAAGTAAGGAAATTTTTTTTTTTTTTCAACTTACACAGAATCATCGATTTACGCTCGTTTCTTCTTTTAAAATATTGTAGTGCATAGTATACACTATATACTATATACACAATAGCAATGAATAAACTGTATACCTGTTCGACAACTGCACTGCTAGCCCGCAGCTGTTAGAGGTATAGCGTTAAATGCCAGGAGATTAATAAGACAATAACTTCAAGAATATTGCTTAGATCGGTTTAAAATTTTAAGAACATATTCTTGAAATGTTAAACAATAAGATAAGAGAAAAAAAAATTCGATTTTTCGAAAGTGAAAACCCTTACCCCGCCCTTAAAATGGAGAAGAGAATCGCTCATTTGAATTTTAAACATGAACATAAAGATTCATGTTGAAAAGATGAAATAAAAACACTTTTTTTTTTTTGTGTTTTAGATTGATGCAGAGTATAATCACCGATGTTCGTCACAATATCCTTGCTGAACCAATAAAAAGAGTGGCCTTAGAGAGAAGCAACGGTGACCCGAGAGAGCAAGCACCATTTTCCATATACAGGGACATATTGTTTCTGGCTTTTACAGTTTTGGGCAGAAGTAACATCGACCAGGGTGAGTTTTGCATCAACGATGATATTTTCACGTTGATAAATGAAAATTTCGAATTTATTTCCTTTTTAATTGAATGAAAATGTTTGCAAAATTGAAATTTTCCCTTTATGCTTAATTTTTTGGGCGTTCACGAAATTTCATTTATGACTCAGAGGCCTTTTAACACTAAACCTACCAATACCGGTCGAAATTACCGTTTGTGAACGGTAGGAACAGGTAGGAACAAGAAATGTCGGTAGGTTTAGTGTTAAATTTTGTCTTACTCATAGACGACGTTTTGTGTATACGCAAAAAATAATCATGAAGCAAAATGAATGTTTCAATTTGCAACATTTTTCTTTCCTTCAACTTGACACTATGAGATTTGTTTAACAATATATTTTTCAAAAAAATCGCTTTTTATCGCACTTCTCGAAATTCACTATCGAATATCCTTCCGCGATATCGAATTCACGCAGGAATTTTCGATCCGACAGTTCAAAAATTGCACAAGCTGAATCCTTAACGTTGAAGCTGACGCTTTAAATCGTAACATTTTAACGAGTTCTAAAATATAATGAAAAATATAATAAATATGATTTTTTCAATATTTATTTTTTCTTCAAGGTGTTTTTGATCGAGAATACATAACGACTTTGGAGAGGTTACCGGAGAACGAGGACAAGCTGTTACGAAATATCGACGCCGCGCCATCCACGACAACGTTGTATTGTAGACATTACTTTAAGCCATTGAACGTATAAAAAAAAAACGAAGTGTGGGTGAGAGTGAAAAAATGACGAAGGAGCGAAATTACTCGGAGAAACTAAATTAGAAAAAAAAAAACAATCTTCGTCGACGACAACGCAATCGCAGATTGGCCCTTGATCGATCTATTCGATTGCCGCAAGTTTTCAGCTGAATGAGCTTTGAGAATTTTTTTTTTTTTTTTTTTTTTATATAAAATGCAGAAATCGATTCGAATGAAAAATCATTTGAGATATTTTTCTAACAAAATAATTAATAATTCTTCGAAAAAAAAAAGAATATTCTTTACAAGAGAATTTATTTATAACTATTTTCTCGTTTAATTCGTTTTCAATGAATTTGCATTCGACGACTGTTATAAAATATTTCAAATTTATTAAGATCTTTGTTTTTTTTTTTTTTTTTTTTTTCAACCACATTTTACAATCAACGTTTAACGTTGATGGCTCTCCGTTTCGTCGTTACGATCGATCATTGACATTTGCAAAAAAAAAATCACTAAAGTCTGGAATGAAGATTCCGAGTTATTGAGACGCGCGTGCAATAAGAAAGTTATGAACTTTAATGATTTTACAATTAATCGTCTACGCTCGATGAATTACGATTTTTTTTTTTCATTTACAGCTTGCTCTTCCCTTCAACCCTTTCTTTTTCGATCGTAATGTTAATAATAATAATAAACATTTTTCCAGATCCGAATTAGTTCTCTGTCAAACACGTTTTACGTCGAAAATTTTGAGCACGTGACGGTTACATCTAAGATTATGACAATCCGATATTTGGCGATACCAAAGACCTTTTCTTTGCGATTCGAGGTTCGAGCACATTTGAATAATTGTTGAAAAAGAAAATAAAAACACACACACACACACACAATGAAACAAAAAAAAATTGTACATCTCTATGATCGGGAGTTAGTTAATGCTGTGAGTGATAATTTTTAACGCGTTGCTTTGCTACCTCTGTGTCACGGCATTTAGACTCGTACGTATATATTCTTAGATGAGCCTAAACGCTCGAAAAAAAAAAAAAGACAAAAAAAAACATGTAATATTACACCCACACGTCCGATCTCGTTTATCACTGTCAAAATGTTTCTGGGATTGAAAAATTCTCGTGTTCGCGGTGTCGCATTATTATTATTATTATTATTTTGTCTTTTTTGTTCAAGAAGAAGTTGAAGGAGAAATATTAACATCGTTACGTATAAGATTCAATGATATACGGCCACGAGTTCTTCAATCTCGGAAACTTTGTTATTTCTGACGATCAAAAAAAAAAAAAAAAAAAAAAAAAAAGAAACGGAAACACGAACGAATGTATATTCACTCATTAAAATTGCCTCAAGGGTGTAGAAATATGGAAATAAAAGAAAGTTGCGGTATTTTATAAATAACAACGTTACGTGAAAGAAAAAAAAAAACAAAAGAATACATCTGTACGTACGGTCCTACGATAATCCCGTGTCGGGTTTTCCGAACTTTTCCTATGACCTCGTGGCAAATGCGACAGAGCAGAAGGTACGTGAAAACCTGAAAAGGTGTGGACGAAGCTGAACACGTTGTCAAAGTGATTTAACCGAAAAATTCGAGTATTCACCACGATCGCGCGTTTCATCCGCTTTTGACAAAATTCAGTAACAACCGTACTTTAGTAATGTGTTTGTAAGAAAAAAGAAATGTTGCATTTCATCGGTCTCGCGTAAACATTGATAATTCAAAAATCCCGCCAGTCTCGAAATTTCTCGTAGACACGATGGCGCTGCTGTCGTTCGTAAACGACGAGCCGGCGTCGGCGCGCGCGCCAGTTACAAGTTACATTATCGTCGTCGAACGTGAAGATCCCGCGATCCGTGTTCGACGATAATTCAAAGTCGCGCGTTAAAACATCGCGACGGATCGAAAGAAACGCGACGACAGTAATCGTGGGCAACGCGGTTAAATGTAAAACAACGAAAACGTTAAGATCCTCGCGGAAATAACGTTACCAATGGAAAACAAACAAACGATATATTCGCGCCTATCCGTGGCCATTTTGGAACAAAATTAGTAGTGTTAGCGCGCGGCGCGAGAGGAGCTGCGCGCGCCTTTCTCGCTCTTTTCCCCCACCACCAACTATCGTTACGTTGTCCGGGGCGGTTAGGCAGCGGTGGGTAGGAGCACCAGCGCACTCTTCACACTCCGGCGCGGCGGGGTATCTGGCTACGTATTCTCGATGAGGAGAGTGTGCAAGAGGCTAGAGGGAGAGCGCGGTCCGGGCTCGTGGCGGTGATCGACATTTAACAAACACCTTTTTTTTTTTTTTCGGGCTAACATCATATCCCCCCGGTTTGTTCGCCGCGCGGATTCTCTTTTGTTTTCATCGCGTTAAAAGCGAACGAACAGACGAGCTGGAGGAGACGAAGAAAGGGAGAAAAGCGAGACAAGTTTTACCGCGAGCGACATCGAGGACAGTGCCGTGCGTGTGTGTGTGTGTCTGTGTGTGTGTGTGTGAGAGAGAGAGAAGAGCGGCCGGTTGCGCTCGCGGATTGTGTGCGCCATTTGTGACTGCCGGTCCGAAATTGACAAAGTGATTGGAAAAATCATCAGTGTCCGGGAAATTTCACGCCGCAAAAGACACGACGACAGAGCCGACACGAAAAATAATACACGTATCGCCCTCTCGACGAACGAGGCTCGTCGCGTGTTTTTGTTTTGGTCTTTTCCTCTCGTCCTTCTTCTTCTTTTTTTTCCATTTGTTAACAACTGTCGCGACGTAATCCGCGCGCTATCGTCACGCTTACTTTTCTTCTGCTCGGCTTGCGCAAAATAGCGGCGAACTTCTCGTTTCTAGCAGACGAATAACGCACATATACGTAGATTTACGAGCCCGACAGTGCCGGGCTTACGTGCCGAGGGTGTTGGTGTAGAAAAAAAACAAAACAAAAACAAGAAAACACGTCGCGTGATCATAGAAAAAAATCGTAAAATCGGAGGGACAGTCGTAAATAAGAGAGGGAAAAATAAAATAAGTAAATAAATAAATAAAAAAAGAATCGAGATTATTGAGGATTACGAGTAAACGAGAGAGGGCACGGCGGTGCGCTCGCGAGTGGTGGAACAGCGTCGGGGAGTGCGGGGCGGGGGAAAAAAATAAAAATTCGACATTTACGTTGCGCGCGTAAATTCATTCGTTGATAACGTGCTCGTTTTTTTTTTTTCCCCCCTTTTCCACGGATTTTTTTTTCATTTTCTTTTTTCCCCCCCGGTTCTCTCGTTTGCGACAGCGAGGGACGTCGCGAACGGTGTGGAGTTTCGTCGAGAGGTTTTTTTTTTCCTCGTCGTTTTTCCATTGAAATATCGTCCGGAGGCGAGAAGAGGAGGAAAAAAATTAAAAACGGAGCGCACAGTTCGGTGAGTGGAAAATAACGATATGTGGATAATTTTAAGATTGATGTGTTTTTAGTTTTCAGTTTTTAGTTTCTTTTTTAGGGCAAGCTGTATTTTTCGTTATATTTTTTTTTGCTAATTTGGAAGTTTTCGTTTTATAGCCCATGCATGGACCGCATGCGCGACGAATCCCCCCTCCCCGACCGCTTCCCCCACCTTGCGGTATACCGCGAGAGGATTGGCGGAGTACTCCCACTCCCGCGGTCGGATAGTATAAGCGCGACAGTGGCGAACCGCTTGTGTATATATATGGAGCACGAGAAATAGAAAGAGCGCAAGAGCAGAACCGGTGTTACCCCCCCTCCCGTCCCTCCAACCTTCCCGTTCGTTGGTCCCCGTTTTCCTTCGTGCTTATCCCCGATCAATACGCACAACCGACCACACAACCTCTTTGCGTATATATATCGCGTTGGCCCTCACTCTTTCACACCCAAAGTAACTCTATCCTCTTCTCTCTCTCTCTCTCTCTCTTTCTTTCTCTTTAGTCTTTTGTAAAAATAAGAGGATCTATAATCTCTAATTCGACCCCTCCTCTCTCTTTATCTCGCCCACATTGTTATTTTACATTGCTCTATTTTTTATCACTTATATTTTGTTGAAAATGTTTGTCATCTTTTTGTTTTTTCTAACTCTTTCTTTATTTTTTATACTTTTTCTCACTATAATCCTGGCCCCCATAGTTCTTTCTCTCTCTCTCTTTCTTTCTCTTTAGTCTTTTGTAAAAATAAGAGGATCTATAATCTCTAATTCGACCCCCTCCTCCTCTCTTTATCTCTCCCACATTGTTATTTTACATTGCTCTATTTTTCATCACTTATATTTTGTTAAAAATGTTTGTCATCTTTTTGTTTTTTCTAACTCTTTCTTTATTTTTAATACTTTTTCTCACTATAATCCTGGCCCCCATAGTTCTTTCTCTCTCTCTCTCTCTCTCTCTCTCTCTTTCTTTCTCTTTAGTCTTTTGTAAAAATAAGAGGATCTATAATCTCTAATTCGACCCCCTCCTCCTCTCTTTATCTCTCCCACATTGTTATTTTACATTGCTCTATTTTGTATCACTTATATTTGGTTAAAAAAGTTTGTCATCTTTTTGTTTTTTCTAACTCTTTCTTTATTTTTTATACTTTTTCTCACTATAATCCTGGCCCCCATAGTTCTTTCTCTCTCTCTCTCTCTCTCTCTCTCTCTCTCTCTCTTTCTTTCTCTTTAGTCTTTTGTAAAAATAAGAGGATCTATAATCTCTAATTCGACCCCCTCCTCCTCTCTTTATCTCTCCCACATTGTTATTTTACATTGCTCCATTTTTCATCACTTATATTTTGTTAAAAATGTTTGTCATCTTTTTGTTTTTTCTAACTCTTTCTTTATTTTTAATACTTTTTCTCACTATAATCCTGGCCCCCATAGTTCTTTCTCTCTCTCTCTCTCTCTCTTTCTTTCTCTTTAGTCTTTTGTAAAAATAAGAGGATCTATATTCTCTAATTCGACCCCTCCTCTCTCTTTATCTCTCCCACATTGTTATTTTACATTGCTCTATTTTGTATCACTTATATTTTGTTAAAAATGTTTGTCATCTTTTTGTTTTTTCTAACTCTTCCTTTATTTTTAATACTTTTTCTCACTATAATCCTGTCCCCCATAGTTCTTTTTCTCTCTCTCTCTCTCTATCTATTGTCCTTTCTCCTGAAAATAATGCTGGAGGACCTCTCTCTTTCTCCTCCACTTTGCTAATTTACACTGATCAATGTTTTCGTCGTTTATATCAAATTATTATTCTTTCTCAATGCTCTCTCTCTCTCTCTCTCTCTCTCATACACACACACACACACACACACACACACACACGCACTCTGTGATATTGCAAACGAACTTTTTTTCGATCGGTTTAAAAAAAAATTTGGTAAATATGGAGCAAAGGGGATCCACTTCCGATGACCTTTGTTATAGGCCCATTCGACGCATTTTTGCACGAGAAACAACTTTTTCCTCTGACAAAATTGGGGGTCGTTATTTATTTAAAAGTTATTAACAAATAAAGCTAATAATTCATATAGCTATTTTCCTTATACCAGTCAGTCCTAATTATCTTGCCATTCACATGTGTGTTGTTAAGAATACCCCCATGAGTAACATACAAAAAGTTTTATCCGTCGCTCATTGTTTTTGTTAAAAAATTATTACTAAAAATTACTGTTAAAAATGTACTGTTCGCCACTAGTAAAAGTTTTTCGTGTTCGATTTATGAAACTTCTTTTGTTAATAACTTTTTAACAAACAGTGAGCAACGGATAAAACTTTTTGTATGTTAATTAGGCGGTTATTCTTAACAACGTATGTGAAGGACAAGATACTTGGGACATATAAGGAAAAAAGCTTTATGAATTATGAACTTTATTTGTTAATAACTTTTAAATAAATAACGGCCCCCAATTTTGTCAGGGGAAAAAGTTGTTCAGGAAGACTCCCCTGATATATATGAAGGACAAGGTCATCGGAAGTGGGTCCCCTTTGCTCCATATTTACCAAAAATTTAATTTATTTAAAGAAATTTTTTTAAACTCGTTTATGTGATTTGTTTAAGTGATTTTTTTATTTTCGTAAACGCCGTATACTTTGGCAAATATTCTTCAATGTACGGAAATTATTAGTTTGTTTGTTTGCTTTTTTTTTTTTTTTTTTATTTTGCTTTTCATTTAAATTCCTTTGCTCGTTTGAAATATTCGTAATTAGCGAAGTTGACAAATTTTTTGTAGGGAGAAACAAAGGGACGAAAAAAACAGATGAGAAATAAGATTGGGATCGTCTCTGGATTAATATCGTAGACCGTGCTTCAAGGTGTGTCAAGGCCCGGCGAACTGTAATTTCCATTGGTTGTTTCTCTCCTCTTACAGACCCCCCCCCCCCGCCCTCTATCCCCTTAAGCTCGTTTTCTTTCCTATATCATATCGATTATTCTCGGATTATAGTTTGCTTGTTGTTTTATTATTTTTGTGTGTACGCAAAAATTGATTCATCTCGATAATAGACAATCTTTAAATCGTCATGTTTTTTTTTAAATTAAGTTTTTTGTTCGTCCACCTTTATGTAGATTATATCGTTTTTTTTTTAAATAATCTTTTACCAGATGTTGATCGATTTGTTTTTTTTTTTAAATTGTTTTTTACATTTTTGCACGTAATTCCACTCCTCGATGTCATTATCGTTTGTCACACGAAAATACGTAGTATTTTCTTCTTGCCTGTTTTCGAGTTTTTGTTTTTTTTTTTTACACTTTTGGGACTTTTTTGTTTTTTAATTTCTCAATCGTTTGTAATTTCACTACAGATGTTCACATGCGTATGCGTGCGTGTGATTTTGTGATTTACACCTATGGATGCATTTTTGGGCATCGATTTTTTTTTCCCATCAATTTATTAATTTTTTTCACATTTGAAAATACGCAAATATTTATTTATGCACTTTATCGTATTTTCTTTGTTCTCTCTCTCAATCAATATTTCGTCATTTATCGTTAAATTTACCGTAATATATAAACAAATTTTTGTTCATTTTTCATGTTTTTTTTTCCTCACTTTCTTCGTCCCTCGTCGTTCTCAATATAAATTTACACAGATACTTGTGTGTGTGTGTGTGTTTTTGTATATTTTTCTCGATCGTGGCGTTGATCGAGTCAATTTCAATTTAAAACAACTGAAAAGCGTATATACTTTTGCGCGAGGAGGAACACAGATGCAGTGAACCCTCTAGATTCGTTTCGAGAGTCCATTGTTCGATGCACAGATTGTTCGCTGTCCCATTGACAAAGTTAATTGTATAGAAAGTTCGAACGGGGAAAAGGACATCCTCGTGCGATACGTCCGCGAATATATAGGAAACGTGTGTATTGTTCGTAGCCGGGAGAGATGGTGTGTTTGGGCTCGTCTCTGTCGCCCCATATACATGTGTGTGGGACATTCCGCGCGTAATCGACCAGGCTCCGACTCTATTTATTTATTTGTTTTTTTTTTTCCCCCTTCAAGTACATTACAGTGTGACCATTGAGAAATGACCCACGTTGTATTTCGGAAAAACGTGAAAATATAAGAGAGAAAAAATAAATAAAACAAATAAAAAAAATAAATCTACAAATTACTACGAGAGATTTTTTATTTTTCATATTAATCCAAAAGCGTTAAGGTAGTAGTCTGGTAACTTAAGCCGATTTTCATGTCTCTTTTGGAGGGCGTTTTTTTGTAGGAAAATAAAAATGAATCGTTTTGGATGTTTAGGATGTTTTTATTTACATATTAAAGATACAAAAAAAAATGTAATAGTTTATTATTATTATTATTGATCGAAGTTGGCACCTCGAAAAAAAAGCGCGTGGCTGGCCCCGGTGATTTTGGGTCTTGATGTTATCTGAAATAAAAAATTCTTGATTATTCTTAATCTATAGACATGTCATTCTGGTCGGAACTACTGAAGTTAAATTTCTTGGATAAATAACAAAATGGCGGACTTTAGAGAAAAAAAACTTTTCTTTATCCATGAAATTTAACTTCAGTTAAATTTCATATTATTTTTATCATGATACAGCATTGTTTAAGGGGGGGGATACATCGGTTTTTTTTTAACTCTACCGTGGTCACACCCCTTAATGTTACGATGAGGCCCCTTATCGATTTTGTTCCAAATTTCACGCTAAATTTCTCGATTTATCAACATTTTTTTGACAAACTATCTCGCGACGAAAACAAAATACATGTTTTTTTTTAAATGTATTTTTTTGTATTTGTTTTTGTTTTTGTTTGGGTCACAGTCAGGTCGAGTTCGCGCCGAATGCTCCATATATACATATAAACTACTAGTAGTGTAAAAATTCATTCGCGCGTTCTTGTGCGTGTGTGTGTTTTGTGTGTGTGTCTGTGTAAACGTCTATATAGGAACGGGGAGAGTTTTGTGAAAGCCCCTGACCGGTGCATCGGTCCGGAAAGGCCGTCTTCTCTCTATACATAGGCCCCCATTTTCTATCTGTAGTATGAGAGAAAGATTCATTTATAGCAGCGAGTTCATCCGGGCACTGGGGAAACGAGATGGTATACAGCGCGGGAATATATAACGTACGTAACAAACGTGCTGTCTCGCGCTCTTTCGCCGAAAATCTCAAGCTTCACAGTGCGGTTTGATAAGATTTTTTTTTTCTTTTCTTTTTTTTCCCCGAAAATTTCAAAATGCCGTTAAAATCTCGTATCCTTTGTGTAATTCCAATGAAAAAAATTACCGGCCGAACAAACGGCGAGACGTGGCCCTAAATTTGCGTCAAAGTTTCCATGAAATCGGTCAATTACTTTTCGAGATAAGGCAAATTGAGGTAGTAGTCTGGTAACTTAAGCCGATTTTCATGTCTTTTTTGGAGGGCGTTTTTTTGTAGGAAAATAAAAATGAATCGTTTTGGATATTTAGGATGTTTTTATTTACATATTAAAGATACAGAAAAAAAATGTTTGAAAAAATTTAATAGTTTATTATTATTATTATTATTGATCGAAGTTGGCACCTCGAAAAAAAAGCGCGTGGGTGGCCCCGGTGATTTTGGCTCTTGATGTTATCTGAAATAAAAAATTCTTGATAATTCTTAATCTATAGACATGTCATTCTGGTTGGAACTACTGAAGTTAAATTTCATGGATAAATAACAAAATGGCAGACTTTGGAAAAAACAACTTTTTTCCAAAGTCTGCCATTTTGTTATTTATCCATGAAATTTAACTTCAGTAGTTCCTTTGACTTTGGAAACTTTGGAAAAAAAAGTTGTTTTTTCCAAAGTCTGCCATTTTGTTATTTATCCATGAAATTTAACTTCAGTAGTTCCGACCAGAATGACATGTCTATAGATTAAGAATTATCAAGAATTTTTTATTTCTGATAACATCAAGAGCCAAAATCACCGGGGCCACCCACGCGTTTTTTTTCGAGGTGCCAACTTCGATCAATAATTATAATAATAATAAACTATTAAATTTTTTTTTGTATCTTCAATATGTAAATAAAAACATCCTAAATATCCAAAACGATTCATTTTTATTTTCCTACAAAAAAACGCCCTCCAAAAAAGACATGAAAATCGGCTTAAGTTACCAGACTACTACCTTAATTTATTTATTTATTTTTTTACTTTATCTCACACGGATACACGGACGTTTTTGTTTAAATATCATTTTTCACCCCGATGTTTCGACACGTGTATCGACGGAAGAAAAAAATGCGAAATATTAGATAGATGAAGAAAAAAAAAAGTCATCGGGACCATTGACGTCACGAATGACCATTACATCGATCTCGTCCTGGTATCGATGGCAATATATCAGGGTTGGCAATTTCACGAACGCGATGAAAAACGTATTCAACTTAGAGTTCGTGTGTGTATGAGAGAGAGAGAGAGAGACAGAGACAGAGACAGAGACAGACAGAGAAAGAGAAAGAGAAACACGAAGGCAGAAATACTGTCGTTACAAGAATAGTTCAACGTGACCGTTCACCAGATCGATTTCTTCCACGAATTATTAAACGGCAATACTAGTATAAATGTATAGATCCCCCCTCACCCGTCCCGACCGCCCCTTCGCGGTCGTATGTTATTTGCACACCCTCGGTAACCGATGTGACAAGGTCGATGATGAGAATCTCGATAATCGCGACGTATCGCACGTTTTTCCTTGAAACAACGTACGGTACGTTTTTTTTGTTTTTCTCTGTTTTTTTTTTTTTTTTTTTACCAATTTGATTCGTCGAAGCTCTCGCGTAACTTTCAACAAATTCGATTTGGTCGATGATGAGAGTCTCGATAATCACGATTTATCGCAGGTTTTTCCTTGCAACGACGTACGATATGTTTTTTTTTATTATTATTTTTATACTAATTCTTTAACTTCTCTCGTAATTATCAATCGAATTACAATTCGAGGGTGCAATTTACAGTGATTCGTCGAAGCTCTTGCGTAACTTTCAACAAATTCATCATTTGGACGATGATGAGACTCTCGATAATTCTCCAGTAAACTCCTCTAGTAATTATCAATCGAATTACAATTCGATTGTGCAATTTACAGTGATTCGTCGAGGCGCTTGCTTAACTTTCAACAAATTTGATCCTTCGATAATAACGATAATTGTAATGATTGAACGTTCGACGAGAGTAAACTTGGATATTCGTAAATTTTCGATATTTAACTTTGAACATTATTGACCCTATGCGCTCGAGGGGTGAGACTCTCGGTCACCTCTTGGCTCGACTAAGAGTCACCTCTCGAGTGCAAAGGGTTAATAGTATGCCGGTATTGTTTTCAAGGACACGTGAGGTAATTCACGCGAGTGAATGAGAGACAGGTGCCATTTTTCTGGATGAATATCTCTATAAATTATATAAATATATCGTCGCCGTTTACAAGAGTTGGGGGGGGGGGGGGGTTGCTAAATGGAATAACCCTGGGGGGCAGAGCCCCTCTAGTATATACATATATATATTTTTGTTCATCCAGCTATAAGTATAGTGTTTTTTTAATGTAAATGAGATTACGGGGAAGAGGGAAATTGGCAGATTCGTTTATTAATTTCCGGTTTTGTTAAATAATGTAATTTTGTTTCATGTCCGTGATAAATAAGTGTGATGGCGAGACGCTAAAAAATGGTCGACGGCAATATTCAGATTTTTCCTCGAAAATTCGTGCAATCGTGACTTTTGTTTAAGAGTGAACACCACTGTGACCCCCTGTTTTTTTTCACATTTTTCAAGAATTTTTTTTTGTGGGAAAAAAAAGAGATATTCGAAAAAAATTTTTCGGGTTTTGTTCCTTGTTTATTAATGTATCAAAAAACATTTTTTTCACATTTTTCACGCCGCATGGTGGCGCTGGGGAAGCTCTCGCGTCAGGTGCCGTCATCTCCGCGGCGCGCAGCAGACCTCTCTTCAACGTCGATCTGAAAAAAAATACCGAGTGTTTTCGTTAATAATATGATATTTTGAAGAGAAGTACATAGGGATTTGGAAAAATAATGTTTTAAAAAAAATAGGCACGCCTTTGAAAATAACTTTAATCTCAAAGGCGTGCCTATTTTTTTTAAAACAATATTTTTCCAAATCGCTATGTACTTCTCTTCAAAATATCATATTATTAACGAATACACTCGGTATTTTTTTTCAGATCGACGTTGAAGAGAGTTCTGCTGCGTGCCGCGGAGATGACAGCACCTGACCCGAGAGCTTTCCCAGCGCCACCATGCGGCGTGAAAAATGTGAAAAAAATGTTTTTTGATACATTAATAAACAAGGAACGAAACCCAAAAAATGTTTTCGAATATCTCTTTTTTTTCCCACAAAAAAAAATTCTTGAAAAATGTGAAAAAAAACAGGGGGTCACAGTGCTGTTCACCCTTAACATAAAATAACATTTTTAACATTATTTCGATTATACCCGAGAGCTTTATCCGTTTTACACTCTAATCCGGCCCAAATAGCCTTTCACACAATAACAATAGTATTAATAATAAATTATTATTATTATTGTTATTCCAGGAAATTCCTCAACTTGTGAGGAAAATTCCTCTGAGGTTTTCTCTTGACGAGGAAAAATAAATAAATCTCTAAAACACGTCTAACGTAGATTTCTATATTTCAAAATAAATTTCTCATTCTATATTTCCAAGATTTCTAGAAAAGTTTGTTCTTTCAAGGGGGGAAAAAATAAATAAAATCAAAATAGAACGATGCATTTACAGTTATATCCAGAATGACAAATTTCTATTGCTCGTTCCACGTATCTCAAACATTTAACGGTTTATCCTCGCGTTAAATTATAAAATAATATATTTACATCGCGTCATAACCTCGACGACGACCAAGCTATTTCCACACTTTCTTTTTCTAAATCGATCACACTCGCGACCAAGGTTATATCGAAACACCGTCGTTTCCTTTATCCTTTTCTTTTTCGATTAAATTACGAAATTAATAAATAATAATATTAATTTCTTATAATGCAAGTTTTTTTCTTTTTTTTTTCTTTCCTTTTTTTTCTATCGTCCGCGCTTGTGGTGCGTCGCGAGTTTGTACCGGAGGAACGCGATGTTAGTATAGCAAATGTTGGGTACGACGCGTAGAGCTTATTTCGCGTTTCGCACCCGAGGAAACCCTCCCCCCTCCTGTTTGGTAGTTTTCGTTGAGAGGAACCTTCGTCTTGATAGCTCGTTCGTTCGTGTTCTTCGGTTCTCTCAAGAAAGACCGATAGTTGGACGGTTCATCTCCCTCCCTCCTGTCTTGTGAACCCAGAACATAACACGCCGCGGTTTGGAGTAGGAGCGCGGCGGCGACGGGGGGGAGATCTAGTGCGGATATTCTTGGCATCGAGGCTCATGTGGGACACAGTAGGCTAAAATCATACCGGGTTTTTGCCTCGAATTACTTCTCTCTCGCGCCCGGTAGTATTACGTCCGTGTGTGTATATATTATTATTATTATTACACAATTTTTTTACTTCCTTTATTTTCACGGGAAAAAAAAGAAGAAAAATAAGAAAATCGTAATTTTAACGTCAATCTCTTGAAAAATCTTCCGAAAATCATATGCCAAAACACAGGAATGCCGTTTGGTTAGATAATTCTGATGCATTCCGTCGGTAATACACCGCGCCGGTAAAACAGATCGTTCGCACTATCTCAAGAGCTCACTTACCGCTGCGCTCGCTGAAAACCGAGTAAATTTGAAAAATTATTATAAAGTTTATATGGTGAAAAAATAAAAATGAACTGTTGATTTCACATTGTTCATTAACTTTTCAACTATGAGAAAAAAATTTTTTTTAATCTTTTTAACAATATTAACATTATATTTTTACGGATATAAATGGGCTACCGATGAAAACTATGACGCCTCCTTTTCGACATCGTGACTTCGCCGAAAATTATCCAATCTGTAAAAATAAAAAAAGAATCTAATGAAACAACGTTGTAGCAATAGTCTGACGGAGGGAATTTTTATTTTTTCTTCAAAAATCATAAAATTACGGTATTTCAAACTTTAGTAAAAAAAAATAAATTAATTAAACCTCTCGTCAGACTATAGAGAAAATAATTAGTCAAGATGAAAAAAAAAAAAATTAAAAACCGGGTTAATTTGAAAAAATTTTATAGAGGTTGCGTGGTGAAAAAAAAATTAAATTCTTGATTTCACATTTCTTATTAACCTTTCAGCTATAAGAAAAAAATTTTTTTTTAATTTATTTTTAGTATTAAGATTATTTTGTACGGGTATAAATGGACTACTGATGAAAACCATGACGCCTCCTTGTCGACCTCGTGACTTTACCAAAAATTATCCAATCTGTAAAAATAAAAAAGAATCTAGTAAAATCACGTTGTAGCAATAGTCTGACGGAGGAGTTTTTTTTTTTTTTTTTTTCTTCAAAAATAAAGAAATTACGGTATTTCAAACTTTGGTACGCAATGTAAAGGAAAAAATTAGTGTTTAATAATTTATAAAAAATTGTTCAACCGATAAATTAAAAAAAAAAACCTCTCGTCAGACTATAGAGAAAATAATTGTCAAGATTTAAAAAATTAAAAAAAGTTAAAAAAATATTAAAAATTGACTGAATTGCCGTGCTGACACTGTCTAAAAACATATATTTTCGAGGAAAACGCGTTTAAAGTTTCTGGTACGTAGTCGTGCCAACTCTCTAACGAAGTGGAATTTTCTTAAAAGTGTTTTTTTTTTTTTCCCCAATTCTTGAAAGTATACAAAATTAAAATCTGTAAAAAAAATCGATTTTTTGAAAATTTCAGGGGTATGGTGAGTCCTTAACGTAGAAAAATCTCGAAATATCCAAGCCACTGGTCGCTCTAAATCATTCGGAACGATAATTCTCTCGACTGAAACCCTTCCTTACGCGCTATATATATGTATATATAAATATTAGGGTGGGTCAAATAAAATGACTAATTTTTTTTTCCTCGATATAATAAAAAATGTATTGTTTGGCATCTCAAAAAAACCCTCTGCGAGTATGAGTCCTTCATATTTAAATTAAGAGGTCCCTCATCGCGAATTTTCATTTCCCATTTAAATAACATGGAAACATTTTTTTTTTTAACTTTGTAATTTTATTAGACCTAAACCGTTGATGTTAGGAGAGTCTTTTAGCACATTTTTGTAGAACATTTGATGCTCTACAAAAAAGCTCCCTTGTGTCTAATCGATAAAAGTAACCGTACAAAAAATAATCGGTGATAATTAGCTCTGGATTCTACTTATCTCGTTTATTAGTACATAAATTTCAAATTTTTAAAAATTTTAGTTATCAATATGAATAAATACACTACTAATATATTACTAATATACTAATATACTACTAATATATTACTAATTGTTTTTAAACAAATATGAGAAAATCCAGAGCTAATTATGACCGATTATTTTTTGTACGGTTACTTTTATCGATTAGACACAAGAGAGCTTTTTTGTAGAGCATCAAATGTTGTACAAAAATGTGCTAAAAAACTCTCGTAACATCAACGGTTTAAGTCTAATAAAATTCCAAAGTTAAAAAAAAAAAAATGTTTCGATGTTATTTAAATGGGAAATGAAAATTTGCGATGAGGGACCTCTTAATTTAAATATGAAGGGCTCATACTTGCAGAGGGTTTTTTTTGAGATGCCAAACAATACATTTTTCATTATATCGAGGAAAAAAAAAAAATTAGTCACTTTATTTGACCCACCCTAATATATATATATATGTATATAACAGTGTTATAGACGTCCCGCGTTTAGATCTTCCTTCGTCAGTTAGATTGAATTAGCGAGAGTAGTTTGCGGGGCATGTGTCGGGACGTGCGTGGTTTAACGAATAAAACCCGTCACGCACAATGCTCGTCCCGTTCAAAAGGCCATTAGATCGTGTGTGCTACGGGCGTGCCGATGCCCGTACGGCGTTCATGCTCTCGCAGCACGGAGAACTATGCGAGTTGGGGACGGTAGCCGCGACGTGCATTAGAATGAAATTAGTTAGGAAACGACGCGCTGCGTTCCCACCTCGTACAGTCACCTCGAAAGTTATACAATTTTACACGTATCGCGATTCTTCGGATTAAATTACCAATTCAACGATAACACGATGAATTTTTTTTTGTCCCGATTCCGCGTGTATAGCGCAAGAAAAAAAGGCGAAAAAAATTCGTCGAACGATGAATCCACGTTGCGTAAATAAATCGAATATATGCGAGCTTTCGAAAAAAAAGTAGATTATAACGACACTGAGAATGAGACAAACAAAACCCCCATCCCCTTACATACATATATTTAGAGCGAAGCATCGGAGACCGTCGAGAGATCAAGAAGGGAAAGGGTTCGCCGACAAGGTACGAGCAAACTAAGAACAAAGGAGCTTTTAGGGGGGGGAGAAAAAAAATGCCATTCACTAATCATCCCTTACGAAAATTGATAGGCAAGCAGCGAATATTCTGGGATAATGTTTCGGTATGTTAAATCGTGTGTGTCGAGTCCTTTTGTTTGTCACCAAATTATATGTCGTTTTTTAGAAATTGAAAGAAAATGAAAGGAAATTTTTGGTAATTTTCTTGTCCACTTTTTTCTTTTTCTTTTTTTTTTCTTTTTTTTTTAAGAAAGATCGTCCACTGCCACAGAGTTGATTTATTGTTTCGTCGTTCGAAAGACACGTGAGTCGCGTTTAACGGGACATTTGATTATTGTAAAATAATCTTTTTGGTGCAGGCAAGAATTGAAATAGCCCTTCTAATATATCGTAAAATGTGGATTGCGTCGACGACGAAATTGCTTCACTGGTGTATTAAGGTAGTAATCTGGTAACTCAAGCCGATTTTCATGTCTTTTTTGGAGGGCGTTTTTTTGTAGGAAAATTAAAATGAATCTTTTTGGATATTTAGGATGTTTTTATTTACATATTAAAGATACAAAAAAAAATTTTTTTGAAAAAATTTAATAGTTTATTATTATTATTATTATTGATCAAAGTTGGCACCTCGAAAAAAAAGCGCGTGGGTGGCCCCGGTGATTTTGGCTCTTGATGTTATCTGAAATCAAAAATTCTTGATAATTCTTAATCTATAGACATGTCATTCTGGTCGGAACTACTGAAGTTAAATTTCGTGGATAAATAACAAAATGGCGGACTTTGGAAAAAAAAACTTTTTTGGAAAAAAAAAAACTTTTTTCCAAAGTCTGCCATTTTGTTATTTATCCATAAAATTTAACTTCAGTAGTTCCGACCAGAATGACATATCTATAGATTAAGAATTATCAAGAATTTTTCATTTCAGATAACATCAAGAGCCAAAATCACCGGGGCCACCCACGCGCTTTGTTTTTCGAGGTGCCAACTTCGATCAAAATAATAATAATAATAAACTATTAAATTTTTTCAAAAATATTTTTTTTGTATTTTTAATATGTAAATAAAAACATTCTAAATATCCAAAACGATTCATTTTTATTTTCCTAAAAAAAAACGCCCTCCAAAAAAGACATGAAAATTGGCTTAAGTTACCAGACTGCTACCTTAAATTGACGAAAATTTACGAGGAAAGTACGGAATTATGTCGAAACGGTGGATGAGGAAGAAATAAAAAAAGAAAAACAAACTTTTAAACAGGCATTAGCTGGATAAAGATTGTTGATTTTTTTTTTTTTTTTCTTGCTCTCTCGTGGCTCCTACTCGCTCGTCATTCGTGTGAGCTTGCACCATTTAACACACCCACGAGAAGGAGCGTTAGAGAGGAGACAGAGAGAGAGACAGGGACTGGGGGGGAAGAAAGGAGTTAGTAGCGAGGGTGGTCTCGTTATATTTCGCAAGAGAGCGAACGAAAGACTAGACGGCGCCAAAGTTCTCGACCAACGACGACGCCGCCCCGTCTTTTTCGTTAGAGTAAGACACAAACATATACACACATCATTTCTCTCTCTCTCTGTTGTATAATACGGAATAATGAGAAGAGTTGATTACTCGCGAGAATAAAGTTTCTAAATCGTTAAGAATTATTATTTTTTTATATTTATTTATTTATTACAATTATAAGCTGTTATGTTCCATAACAATAAATAATTTCGTTGAGGCGATTATGAAAGAAAGTAAGCGAAGGTAGTATAGTTGCATCCATCGATGCACGCTACTATTGGTTCGTACGTGGATTAATTTTTGTTTTTATTACATTTTGCTTTCTAGTGGTCAAATCGTTGCCGAAGGTCTAGCGGTTTATATTTTTTTTAGTCTACGTGTGAGTAGTTGTGTTGCTAGCTGATTTGGATGTTGGTCGATACGCAATTTCTTAGCTAGTGCTTTGTTTTTTGGCCGTATTTCTGATTGTGTCAATTCCGAGGTCTTGGTGGAGCGTGGCGTTGGAGATGTACCAGGGACCGTTCGTTATCGTTCCGAGCGTTTTGGATTGAAATCTTTGTGAGATTTCAATATTGGAGCTGCTGGCAGTTCCCCAGAGTTGTATTCCATATGTCCAAATCGGTTTGAGTACGGTTTTGTATACCATGAGTTTGTTATACAACGATAGCTTGGATTTCCTGCCTATTAGCCAGTTTTTTAATTTTAAGTCAAGTTCTTTTCTTTTCTTTTTTATGTGATTTGCCCAGGTTAATCTTTTATCAAGATGCATGCTGAGGTATTTTACCTGTTCAACTCGTGGACGGAGTTGACCGTTCAGTTTAAGGTAGTAGTCTGGTAACTTAAGACGATTTTCATGGCTTTTTTGGAGGGCGTTTTTTTGTAGGAAAATAAAAATGAATCGTTTCGGATATTTAGGATGTTTTTATTTACATATTAAAGATACAAACAAAAAATTTTTTGAAAAAATTTAATAGTTTATTATTATTATTATTATTGATCGAAGTTGGCAGCCAGGGACCTAACTTTTTTTCTACCTAACCGATTGCTTTCAACTTTTAACAGGCTACTCTACACACTCATAGTTCTCGTCGGAACTACCGAGAAATTTTTTCACCCCTAACTTTTTATTTTACAACCCCTTCTTTGCTAAAATAAGAGGACTTTAGCAAAGAAGGGGTTGTAAAATAAAAAGTTAGGTGTGAAAAAATTTCTCGGTAGTTCCGACGAGAACTATAAGTGTGTAGAGTAGCCTGTTAAAATTTGAAAGCAATCGGTTCGATAGAAAAAAAGTTAGGACCCGGGCTGCCAACTTCGAGGTGCCAACTTCGATCAATAATGATAATAATAATAAACTATTGAATTTTTTCAAAAAATTTTTTTTTTTTATCTTTAATATGTAAATAAAAACATCCTAAATATCCGAAACGATTCATTTTTATTTTCCTACAAAAAAACGCTCTCCAAAAAAAACATGAAAATCGGCTTAAGTTACCAGACCTCTACCTTAAGAGGAAATATGAAAACGAATGAAAGATCAGAACGATACGGAATAAGATGTCAAGAGAGAATAAAAAAAAAAAACAAGATTCCTCAATTATGAATATATTTCTCGACAATAGAAAATAATAAAAAATAAAAATGTTGCCAAAGATTTAACAATGAAAAAAAAATTGATGGAAGGTAGGAAAAATAAAGCTGAGAATTCGTAACGGAGCTGAAAAAAAAATCTCTCGTACAGACAGCGCCCAATGACCCAGCTATTTCCGAATTGTAAATATTATAAAACGAACTACTATCGGGCTTCGTCGTTTTTTTTTTTTTCTCCATTTACGGTCGACCGTATAACTATAAACTCCTTTTTTATACTTGGCGTCAAGACGCTGCCGCGTCTACTTGATACCTCAGATCAGGATTACGGGAGTAAGGGAGAAAGAGAGAGGGGGATATTCGAGGGGGATGGAGAAACGGCGACGGGGGTGGCGTTCACGATCGCTCGATTCCAGGGGCGCCTCTTTCTCTCTCTCTGTCTGTTTAGTATCACGAAGGAACCAGCGGAGAGATAAAGCGAGAGGAGAGCGAGAGAGAGAGAGAGATAGATGTCACGATGACGTCATACCCGACGCCGTTAGCACGGGGCTTGCGCCAGAGACAGACATCCGTTGACGTCACCGCTCCCCTCTCTTTTCATCCGGATAAAGACACACATATACACGAGGTCTGTTAAAAAAGTATCGCGAATTTTGAATTTCCGCGGGCTACGTATATTCGATTTTCGATTTTTTTTGTGGCGTTAGGTTGCTACTCGTGTCCCTCACTTATGCTGAAAAAATCGGCCATTTTGAATGTTTAGTTAATTGTTGACAGCTGTTTTGATTGGACGCGTTTTGGCTTGTCTTCGATTTTTGCCTATTCCAAAAAAAGCAACTTCCATTGCGATGATTGACCTTTGGTTTCCACGTCATAACCATAAACCCATGATTCGTCACCAGTTATGACCCTCTGGAGCAAATTTGGGTCGTCGCGTACCGAGTCCAACGGCTCCTTAGCAATGTTAACGCGACACTTGTTTTTCTTCGAAATTGAGCAATTTTGGCACGAATTTCGCGGCGACCCGTCTCATGCCCGAATCATTGGTAAAAATCGAATAGCACGAGCCAATCTATACGTTTAGTTCCTCGGCAACTTCTCTAACGGTGGTTCGACGATCGGCCAATATTATTTTCTTCGCTTCGTCGATGTTTTCGTCTGTTGTTGATGTGCTCGGGCGTCCGGAACGCGCTTCGTTGTTCGCATCTTCTCGGCCCTCTGAGAACACTTTGTACCACCGATAAACGTTGCTTTGTTTCCAAGGTAGCTTCAACATACGCCACAGTCAACATTCGGCATGCGTCCGCGCACTCAAGGCCGTAGTCTGGTCTAGAGCGAGATTTTTGACGTCATTTGTAATGTGCAATAACGTTTAAACCGTTGAAGTTGTCTTGATGAAAATTTACACGTGCATTTGTTGTTCCTTAGAGAATACTTGTACATTGAAGAAAAAAAAATTATTTTCAATATTTTCATGTAGTGTTTTGCCTTGTTGCAACATGGTGCGCCGAAATCGGCGCCCACTCTGGACGATGTTGTATGCATCTGAAAAAAAAAAAATATATATATTCTCAATCTGTATGAGTATTCTGAGCACTGGTAGCAGAATTGGTACTTAAAAAAATTTTTTAACAAAATGGCGGCCTGTTGAACTTCCATTAATCCATATTTCATACATTTTCGGGAATTCGACGGTAGCACTTCTAAACATCACGTTGCAATAACTTTACTGATAATACATCGCAGGCGAAAACTACACAGCATATATTTACACATCCGTTTTAATTTTGTTGGGTTTTGTGGGTTTTGTTGAGTTTTCTTGGGTTTTGTTGGGTTTTGTTGGGTTTTGTTGGGGTTTGTTGGGTTTTGTTGGGTTTTGGGTTGCGTTGCTGCGTTCAAAACCTAATAAAACCCAACAAAACCCATTAAACCGCATGTGTAAATATGTGCTGTGTGGTTTTCGCCTGCGATGTTATTATCCGTAAAGTAATTGCAACGTGATGTTTAGACATGGAACCCAGATTGAGAATATATATATATATTTTTTTTTCAGATGCATACAACATCGTCCAGAGTGGGCGCCGATTTTGGCGCACCATGTTGCAACAGGGCAAAAACTACATGAAAATATTTAAAATAATTTTTTTTTTAACGTACAAGTATTCTCTAAGGTTCAATAAATGCACGTGTAAATTTTCATCAAGACAACATCAACGGTTTAAACGTTATTGCACATTAGAAATGACGTCAAAAATCTCGCTCTAGACCAGACTACGGCCCTAATTTTCTTTTTCACACAAAATTCGACACAGATTCTTTGATCCATTTTTTTTGGAATAGGCAAAAATCGAAGACAAGCCAAAACGCGTCTATCCAAAACAGCTGTCAACGATTTTTTCAGCATAAGTGAGGGACACGAGTACCAACCTAACGCCACAAAGAAATCAAAAATTGAATATACGTAGCCCGCGGAAATTCAAAATTCTCGATACTTTTTGAACAGACCTCGTATATAGTAAAAATAAGGAAAAAAAAAAAAGAACTTGGAAATGAAAAATTCCACGATTTATATCGTCGGCAAATTGATTTCTCCCCCCCCCCCCCAACCCTCTAGCGCTCTTTCTCTCCTTCGGTTGAAAAGTGAAGAAGAAAAAGAGAGAACGCGAACGCGAAAGTTTTATTGCCCTCTCTTTAACCCTCGCTCGACTATCAAAGCGAAAAGGAAAAAAAAAAAAAGAAAACACCTTGGAAGGTTTATGCGTATGAATAAAAAAAAAATTTCCCATTATATCGGGTTTTGTTTGTTTTTTTTTTTTTGCGCGAAATTGTCGGCAATTTCATATCGGATGCGCGTGTACGCGACACGAGAGGCATAAACGACTCGGTGTTAACGAGCCGGTATACAGGATTCTCGAAATATCGTAAAAAATTGTTGATCTCTCTTCTTTCTTTTTATTTTATTTTTTCATGTCAGCTGGAATAGACACGCGTCCTAAACGTACCGTCGGTATTTTACGGTCGTGAAAAGAAATTTATGACGGCGATATTAACGTAAAAATTATGCTCGGCCTTTGGTTGAAAAAAAATATATAAATTTATATATTAAACAGTCGCGACGTTAAAAATCGTGTAAAATCTTTACGAGTCGTTGAAGCTCTTCGTTTGCGCGTAAAATTTCGTACCGATCGTTTGAGCCATTAGAGATTAATGGAACTTTGTTTTTTTTTTTGTTTTTTGCGCGACATTCTTTGGAAATGTGGATTTTTCGGACGTTTTGACGAACTTTCCAACGGTATCGACAGTGAAAAACAGGAAAAGATTTTATCTCACGAGAACGAAAAGCTTTTCATTGTGACGGGGCCGATTTTTTAACGATTCGAGGGTATGAAAAATTTGGTATGGACCGAAATGAAGTCTTTGTACAGTGGGACGAATCGGGGACACATATTTTCTTTGATTATCTCGCTGTAAACAGGAATTAGGTAATTTTTTATCCTCTCGCGGTCGCACGACTAAACTCTAAACAATTGTGTACTTTTTCGAAAATTTCGGCGGGGTGGGGCCGGTGGGGGGCTGGAATTTACACGTGTTAGAAGGCAGAGGACGCTGCGAGGTGAGATACGTAAGGAAAAACGGGCTTTGATGCTCGTGTTGTTTAGAAAACCTCTTGGGAACGAAGGGTCGAGGGGATGGGCGATTATACCGGTCACGAAGCCGGGTTACAAACATTCTAGGTCGCTCGCCTCACCTCCGTTCTCTCTCTCTCTTCTTGAGCATTTCTCGCGGGAGAGAGTCTCAACGATAAGCAGAAGGTCGTTACGAGACGGCGTCCGCAAGTTGGCACTCTTTTTTCTCCTCCTTTCCCTCTCTCTCTCTCTCTCTCTCTATATCTCTTTCCCCTTACTCTTGACAGGAACAATAGTGACGCCAGTTGCATGTCGCGCCCATGAGGGCCTAAGGCTATAGGATAGCCGCGGGAAGAGCGAGACGTTGGCGCGGTTGAGGGGGTATATAAAGCTGGTCGGAGGTCGCTCTTGCGCTCTTCTCCACGCAACCATCACCACCACCACCCTTTTTACCTCCCGGCCGGCGGCAATTCCTCTGCTCGTGAATTCCCAGCGATTCCTTCTCCTCCGACCTCCCCCTCATCCTCCTCCTTCTTCGTCCTCTCCGTCCTCCCGTGTCCCGCGCACACGACGCGAGCTTTACCCCACTTTAGCCTCACCGGGAGAGGATCGTGGAAGAGGAGAAACGACGACTGGCGCGGGGCGTTGGAGAGGAGGGTTTTAGGGCGAAAGGGAGAATGCGCATGAGGTGAATCGCGGAACAATCGTGCGGGGCGACCTCGAGAACGGTGGCGCCAACTCGCGGAATCAATAAGATTTATCCCCGGATTTAACGTACGTGTATGCCACACACACCGAGCAACGACGATGGACCGCTGCGAGATTTTTTTCCAATTTTGTTTCCCTTTTTTTTTCATCCTTCATCGCGATTCATTGGTTTATTTTATTTTAAGGCAGTCGTCTGGTCTAGAGCGAGATTTTTGACGTCATTTCTAACGCGCAATAACGTTTAAAACGTTGAAGTTGTCGTGATGAAAATTTACACGTGCATTTATTGATCCATAGAGAATAATTGTACATTAAAAAAAAAAATTATTTTAAATATTTTCGTGTAGTTTTTTGCCTTGTTGCATCATGGTGCGCCGAAATCGGCGCCCACTCTGGACGATGTTGTATGCATCTGAAAAAAAAAAACAAAATATATATTCTCAATCTGTATGAGTATTCTATTCTATTTTTTTCAGCACTCGGAAGTGAAAAACGCAATTTTAGCTAAAAAAATCGCGCTTTATTTGTTATTAAAAAATTGAAAAAATTGAAAAAAAAAAAAACTCCTCCTGATTACCTATTGATTTATGTGAAGAAGTAATGTTTAAATTTTCAAAAGGATCGGTTCAGTAGATTTTGAGTTGTAATGTTCACAAACTTCAAAAATGACGTTTTCGGGAAAATCGATTTAAAGTTTTTTATACGTGAAAATTCGGTATCACGGCCGGTCGTTTGAAACGCTGTAACTCCGTTAGTTTTAGTCCGATTGACTTAAAATTTATACACAATATTCTCGACATATTGTTCATTCGGGGGAAAAAAAAAAAAAAAAAATGAAAAAAAAATTTTTAAACCCCCCCCCGATTTTCATGTCTTTTTTAGAGGGCGTTTTTTTGTAGGAAAATAAAAATGAATCGTTTTGGATATTTAGGATGTTTTTATTTACATATTAAAGATACAAAAAAAAATTTTGTTGAAAAAATTTAATAGTTTATTATTATTATTATTATTGATCGAAGTTGGCATCTCGAAAAACAAAAGCACGTGGGTGGCCCCGGTGATTTTGGCTCTTGATGTTATCTGAAATAAAAAATTCTTCATAATTCTTAATCTATAGACATGTCATTCTGGTCGGAACTACTGAAGTTAAATTTCATGGATAAATAACAAAACGGCGGACTTTGGAAATAAGTTTTTTTTCTCCAAAGTCCGCCATTTTGTTATTTATCCATGAAATTTAACTTCAATAATTCCGACCAGAATGACATATCTATAGATTAAGAATTATCAAGAATTTTTTATTTCAGATAACATCAAGAGTCAAAATCACCGGGGCCACCCACGCGCTTTTTTTTCGAGGTGCCAACTTCGATCAATAATAATAATAATTTACTATTAAATTTTTTCAAAAATTTTTTTTTTTGTATCTTTAAGATGTAAATAAAAACATCCTAAATATCGAAAACGATTCATTTTTATTTTGTTACAAAAAAACGCCCTCCAAAAAAGACATGAAAATCGGCTTAAGTTACCAGACTACTACCTTAAGCCGCTCCGGGAAATAAGTTTAATTGCGAACGAATCCGGAGCTCTATCGGAGTACAAAGAATCATGGAAATACTCGTCTCGTTTGGACGTTTTATCTTCGACGAAAGTCTCGACGACGTCAAGACTTCAACTAGGGAGGAGCGGGAAGAGAGATGCGGCGTTTACGTGCGTCGCCTTGTCTGGATGAATCGATGACATTGGGTGGAGGATGATCGACCCGAATCTCGTCTCAAACGTTTTTTTCTCTATTTTTTTTCCCCTCTCTTCGGCATTATTTTACGTTTTTTCTCGTATCCGACGCGACAAAGTCCGGTGATTTTTCTTTTCCGGTCGATTCTCCAAGTACCCCCGGACGTATCTCGTGGATTTTACTCGCCCCTCCTTTTCAACTCTTTCTCTCTATCCACAATTTTTCATCGTATCCCATCGTTTTCCAATGCTGTTTCATTCCTCTTTCATTATTTCCAATATTTTACATTTCACGCCTTCGAACGTCGAAAAATAATGATCGTTCCGAATTTCGATCCTCCACCACCGAAATTCTCTTTGCGGAGACACTTTTTCATCGTTTTCCATCACTTCCTCACTCTTTTACATTCGTTGATACCGCTCGCAATACCGTTTTGCACGCGTCACCGTCTCTGTACTTACATTTATTCGGCTCTTTACGTCGATCAAAGCGTGTGTACAAACGTGTTTGATACCCGACACCGGCGCCGTCTGAGAAAATCTCTCTTCGGCGTGGCTCAACATCTACGGGTACACAGCACTTACGACTCATCTCTCCCTCTTTCTCCCTCTTTCTCTCTATTTCTCTCTATTTCTCCCTCGGCATTTACTCTACACCGTTTTCAGAGATCTCTTCTCGTATCTCGACGATTCTCCTTCCCATTTCTCATCTCCTAGATGCTCCGTCGTCAATTACACACACAAACACACACACATCCCCTATACACAGGATCGAATCGATTATATTATGCAAATAGACGGAGAGACGAAGACGAAAAAGTATAGCCCCGATATTGTATATTGTGCGAAAGTGGAAAAAAAAAAAGAAAAAAGTCTAATCTTAGTTGCGTGAAAAATTCCCCTATCCGAGTAACCGAATATAACCGAGAGAGGTAAAAGAAAAGAAAAAAAGAGGACAATTTCTTCTCGTCAGCTTTTCTCCGACCTATTTATTCACGGACCGATGCATTAATCCCGAAGTAAAATGCGCTGTAACGTGGCGGAGAATGGAGAGAGCCTTGTGCTCTACATTAACGTCGTTCCATTGTCTCCTTTTACATCATCTTCATTTTCATTTCCTCCGTGCGAGAGGAAACGGCGAGAGAGCTTTCTTCGTTCGTCGAGGGGGGGGTGAAAAACTTTTCGATTATACTCCGTTTCGTACGTGTGGATCTTTTGTGAATCTTCGTGAAAAAATAACGAGAAAGTGAGTGTATCACGTGCGCAACTTTCAATTATCGTATATTTTCCCATCCGAGACGAATTCTCTTTGAGGCAGTCGTCTGGTCTAGAGCGAGATTTTTGACGTCATTTCTAATGTGCAATAACGTTTAAACCGTTGAAATTGTCTTGATGAAAATTTACACGTGCATTTATTGATCCTTAGAGAATACTTGTACATAAAAAAAAAAATTATTTCAAATATTTTCATGTAGTTTCTTGCCTTGTTGCAACATGGTGCACCGAAATCGGCGCCCACTCTGGACGATGTTGTATGCATCTGAAAAAGAAAAAAAAAATTTATTCTCAATCTGTATGAGTATTCTGAGCACTGGTAGCAGAATTGGTACTTGAAAAAAAATTTTGACAAAATGGCGGCCTGTTGAACTTTCATTAATGATATTTCATACATACATTTCATACATTTTCGTATTCGACGAGTTATAAAATGTCGGCAAAATTATTGTTCGACTCAATTATGCTACCAGTGCTCAGAATACTCATACAGATTGAGAATATATATATATATTTTTTTCAGATGCATAAAACATCGTCCAGAGTGGGCGCCGATTTTGGCGCACCATGTTATAACAAGGCAAAAAACTACATGAAAATATTTAAAATAATTTTTTTTTTTAATGTACAAGTATTCTCTAAGGATCAATAATTGCACGTGTAAATTTTCATCGAGACAACTTCAACGGTTTAAACGTTATTGCACATTAGAAATGACGTCAAAAATCTCGCTCTAGACCAGACGACTGCCTTAACGGAGAACACCACTGTGACCCCCTGTTTTTTTTCACATTTTTCGAGAATTTTTTTTTGTGGGAAAAAAAAGAGATATTCGAAAAATTTTGTTGGGTTTTGTTCCTTGTTTATTAATGTATCATAAAACATTTTTTTCACATTTTTCACGCCGCATGGTGGCGCTGGGGAAGCTCTCGCGTCAGGTGCTGTCATCTCCGCGGCACGCAGCAGAACTCTCTTCAACGTCGATCTGAAAAAAAATACCGAGTGTTTTCGTTAATAATATGATATTTTGAAGAGAAGTACATAGGGATTTGGAAAAATATTGTTTTAAAAAAAATAGGCACGCCTTTGAAATTAACTTTAATTTCAAGGCGTGCCTATTTTTTTTTTAATATTTTTTAAAACAATATTTTTCCAAATCCCTATGTACTTCTCTTCAAAATATCATATTATTAACGAAAACACTCGGTATTTTCTTTCAGATCGACGTTGAAGAGAGTTCTGCTGCGTGCCGCGGAGATGACAGCACCTGACGCGAGAGCTTCCCCAGCGCCACCATGCGGCGTGAAAAATGTAAAAAAAATGTTTTTTTGATATATTAATAAACAAGGAACAAAACCCAACAAAATTTTTCGAATATCTCTTTGTTTTCCCACAAAAAGAAATTCTTGAAAAATGTGAAAAAAAAACAGGGGGTCACAGTGGTGTTCTCCCTTTAATCTCTCTCTTGCTCGAAATCGATATCTTCTTTACCGTACATAAAAAAGATATATTCTTAGACGAGATATTTATTAAATTTTTTTCATCTAGCTCTGTGTTATTCTTGTCCTCGAAATTGTCTACACACACACACACACACACACATACGATAGATTCGACTCGTTGCCTTTTCTCCATTTCTGTCCGTACGGATTTCATTTCATTGCAACGAAAGCTCAAAGAGATTCGATATAGAAAGGAGGAACGAATAGAGAGGAAGTGAAAGCTTTCCTCTCCGTTCTATCTTTGTAGAGTGAAAGCTGATGCATTGAGGGGTGAGGGTGTCAGCAACGTCAAGAGACGAGTATCGACAGACGTCGTTTACAAATCCTCGATGTTGCTGCCCCGGGCAGAGCCCCAGAGAGAGAGAGGAAAGCTCTCGGGGTCTCTAACCATCGCTTTACAATGAAATAATTATGACGCTTCAGCTACCGTTGATAATAAATATATACACGGCCCCTCGCGACGCATGGATTATATATTATACAGCGCTGTGCCAAACCAGAGGCAAAGGATCAAGTATAAATTAACCGACAGATTTTACCTAATTTTGTCGGTTAAATTTTCATTATTTCCGTTTTTTTTTTTTTCTTCTTTACGTCCTATCAAATGTAACAGAAGCTCTATGTATTTCGCGTATGTTAACCTCTCTGATTTGCTTGTTAGATGACCAAAAAACCAACAACAAAAATCAACGTAAATCGTCGATCAACTGAAAATTCAATGAGGAAAAACGTCTCGCGGTTCGAGTCCTCCGAGTCGCGCCAATCTAATACAAAACGAACTAAATCATAGCACGTTTTCGCAAATTACTTCGCTATTTTTTCCATCAAATGACAATTCGCTTTAAATCTCGCGGGGATACCCATGTGACAAATACTCGTTTAGTTTGAATTTATTATCCGTCGATAAAATTGAAATAGAGAATTGGCGAAATTTTTCTTGGTATTACGCTGTACAACGATTACAGCCCGATTTTCGTTCTTAGACTTTTGTCGTTTTAAAGAAAAAATCGAAAAATCTATATTTCTATTTGGAATTTCAAAGATTTTTCCGGTCATTACGATAGAGGTGTCGGGAATTAATTGAAAAAAAAAAAAGAAAAAAAAATTACATTCGGTCTGACAGTTCGAGAATGGCGTTTGACCGAAAAATGTCGATATGTTACGTCGATTGAGGGAGGAAATAGGGTTAGGACAGCGTTTTCCCAATGATTTTCATGAATTTTTTTATAGTATAGAAAATGAATATAATTTATTGAAACTTTGAGAATATTTTATACATATATTTAAATATATACGAGGGGGGACCCAAGAAAAACGGGAGTTTCGTCATAATTTCTTTATTATTTAATATTTTTACACCAAATTTTGATCACCTCCAAAGTATTCTCCTTTGACCACAGCGCACCTCTGCAAACGATCCTTCCAATGTTCAAAACAATTTTTAAATTCACTTATCGTGATGTTCTTTAGGCCTTCCAGCGATTTTTGTTTTACCTCCTCCACAGTGACAAAACGCTTGATTGCTGCTTTGTTTCGGGATCGTATCCATAGCACCACGATTCATCACCAGTAATCACCTTGGAAAAAAGTTCAGGGTCGTCTTCGAGCTGATTTTGAAGTTCAAAACATGCCTGAAGTCGACGCTTCCTTTGCTCGTCCGTGAGGAGGCGAGGGACAAATTTGGCTGCAACTCCGCTCATGTGCAAATCTTTGGATAAAATCCTCTGAAGTGAACTCCATGATATCCCAGACATCTCACAGAGTTGATCAATGGTTCGGCGACGGTCTTTACCAATGAGAGCATTGATTTTGTCGACGTTTTCGTCACTTCTTGACGTTGAGGGGCGTCCTGAACGAGGTTGGTCTTCGATTGACATTTCTCCATTTTCAAAACGTGAAAACCACTCGTAGACTCTGGTTTTACTTAGTGCAGTATCTCCATAAGCAATCTTAAGCATTACAGTAATTTCCGCGGCCGATTTCCCCAACAGGAAACAAAATTTCACAGCCGCGCGTTACTCTCGACAATCGGCCATCACGTTTTCGCCGAAATGGAAAAAGTTGTTTCACTACAAAAATTCCCACGGGCGAACCGATGCACTCACGGCGACAGAACTTCGCACAATAACTCAGGAGACGTGTCCCCAACGGACACCTGGTCGAGCAATGGGTTCCCTCACTCTCCCTCCCCGCCGCAGCGAAATTCCCGTTTTTTTGGGTCCTCCCTCGTACAAACGAATTTAATTTCGAGGCAATTTATATCGCAGAGGTGATGTTTTATGTGACGAGATGACATCTCTCGCTCTCTCTCTCTTTCTCTCTTTCTCTCTCGTGTGTATATATTTCTATGTACAAATGTTATACGATCGTGAAACGAATATATAACGTAACAAATATAATACCCGCGAGATTCAGAGTCTCGTTTGGCGAGAGAAATTCTTAATGACCACGTCGGGAATTCATGCAGGTTTATGTTATGTATGGTTTATACGAGAATCCACGAACGCATGTATATATATATATATATGTGAGAGATAGAGATGCTATATATTAGGAAAATCTCCAACCCACGTACTTGGCGTTTGCGACCAACTCCTGTGTTATTATGTTACTCTGTATGAGAATAATAACGTAATAGCACACAATTCTCACACACGCGAATCCCATCCCGAATTATACTCCGAGTCTCGTAAATTGTGTCATGAGTTCTCTTGAATCATAATAGAAATTCGTGCGTTTGACGAAAGAAAGGTAAATATGGAGCAAAGGGGACCCACTTCCGATTGACTTGCCTTTAATATATGTTGTGTAGGGACCCTTCCCGAACAACTTTTCCCTCTGACACAATTGGGGGTCGTTATATATTAAAAAGTTATTAACAAATAAAGTTAATAATTCATATAACTATTTTCCTTATACCAGCCAGTCCTAATCATCTTGTCCTTCACATTTGTTGTTACGAATACACCCCTAAGTAGCATACAAAAAGTTTTATCCGTCGCCCATTGCTTGTTAAAAAGTTATTAACAAAAAAAGTTTTATAATTGTTGGTTTGTTTGTTGGGTTTGTTTGTTGGGTTGGGTTGTTTAGTTGGGTTGTTTAGTTGGGTTGTTTAGTTGGGTTGTTTGGGTTTTTGTTTTTGATTTGTTTGTTTATTGGTTTTGGCTTGGGTTTTTTGTTTGGGTTTTTGGTTTAGGTTTTTCGTTTTGGTTTTTGGTTTGGGTTTATGGTTTGGGTTTTTGGTTTGGGTTTATTTTGGATTTGTTGGGTTGGTTCGTTTAGATTGTTGTTTAGTTGGGTTGTTAGGTTAGGTTGTTTAGTTGGGTTGTTTGTTTGGATTATTTTGGTTGTTTTTGGTTTGTTTAGGTTATTTGGGTTTTTTGTTTGTTGTGGATTTGTTTGTTTATTGGGTTTGGGTTTTTTGGTTTAGGTTTGGTTTGGATTTGTTTGTTTATTGGGTTTGGGTTTGTTTTGGATTTGTTTGTTGGGTTTGTTTTGGGTTTGTTTGTTTGTTGAGTTTGTCTGTTTGTTTCTTTAGGTTACTGGGGTTGTTTTGGGTTGTTTTTGGTTTGTCTATGGGCTGGTATGCGGTGGGGGCAGGGGGGCGCAGCCCCTCCGGTCATACGTGTACTAGCCACCATGCAAGTATTTCATATTCTATTTATGAATTTTCTTTTGTTAATAACTTTTTAACAAACAATGAGGACGGATAAAACTTTTGTTATGTTACTCAGGGGGGTATTTTTAACAACACATGTGAAGGACAACATGATTGGGACTGGCTGCTATAAGGAAAATAGCTATATGAATTATTAACTTTATTTGTTAATAACTTTTTAATAAATAACGACCCCCAATTGTGTCAGAGGAAAAAGTTGTTCAGAAAGGGTCCCTAGACAACATATATTAAAGGCAAGTCAATCAGAAGTGGGTCCCCTTTGCTCCATATTTACCGAAAAAAAAAATCGTCTCTCCCTTTTATTGTCATTTAATCATTTCAAACAACAATAACAACGACAAAATCGACTTCAGAGCGAATGCGCTATTGGTGCGCAGCTTTAACGGTCACTCGAGTTCAGCAGTATTATTGTCAATTTATGTTTTTTATTTTTTTTATTTTTTTTCAATTTATAAATTAAGGGGTATGGCCACTGTAGCGAGTATAAAATCATGCGCACATTTAACAATTTTTTTTTCTATGAAAAAGTGATTTATTTATAAAACTAATCACACATGTATTCAGTACAAATATCAATAGAAAATCTGATAGAAAATATTTTTTTTTATTTTTGTTTTTGTTATACAAAATGGCCGATTACTGCTATTGGCTTTTGGTATCTGTTTTTTTCTTTTTTTTTTTTGAGGCGCCTCACGGTGTGACTTTTGGCAACTACAATTTTTGGCCTAGAAAAATAATTTAAAAAAATGCAAAAAAAAAGTATAATACCTTACCTCGCCCTTAAGAATTAAAAATCCATTGAGAATTCGTACATTTAACGAAAAATCAACAATTCATCTTTTTTATCGACTACACGCCACGTACACTCTTTCAATTGTATCAATGGGGATTGCGTCATTGCTTAGATAATTAGCAATTTATTTATTATTCGAAATAACTTGGAGATTGTCTCTCTCTCTCTCTGTCTCTCGT